>CAJUYH010010985.1:0-11577 GCA_910591685.1 Galerucella tenella
CACTCGTGAAATAATTTTGGTGCTCAGTCAATAATAATAGTCTCCACCACCTTGGTGTATGATATACTATTAACTTCAATTGCGCATGTGTTCAAAGTAAAACATAACCCACGTTTTGTAAAAATTTTGGATGTTGTCGTATACTTGGTGTCGTTAATTCGTTGCGTTGCACTTAATATTGGTGTGATTATAAACTATAGCGAATAATGGTATTACCCTGAAGAGATTCAGACACATGAATTCATAACGAGCTATTCAGCTATAATCAATGAGATAAAAATACGCTTTAGAACAGTTTTTGGACTTTAGTTTAATAGTGAATTTAATTGGAAAAATGACAATAAAGAGAATGATGACCAAATATATCGTTTTTGGAAATGATGTAAATCTCAAGCTGCTAAAAAATAAAAAATCCTGCAAAAGTCATACAACAAGAAGATGCAACTGCATTGGAAACATTTACTGACTTAAATTTATTTTTAAAATATTTTTATCAAGTACGAACGAGCTGCAAGTCACATGGAATGATAGCTATGGGTCTTCCCATTGTGATGAACTTTGAATCATCAGAAAATGTCAATTTTTTGCCGAGTTATGGAAAAATTCGTCCGCCCGCTTACAAGTTAATGCATAGACAGCAGAATTCCTACAGGCAGAACAGCAGCTGAAATGAGGAGACTTTTAGGTCTCATTATCTTGATAACTATCGAATTTTAGAAGAACATGATGGAGACCATTTTTGCAGATAACAAGACGATCTTAATTTTTTATCTGAAAAAAAATTCTTTAATTCGCATATTGAGCCAGATATTAGCGAGAAACTCGTTTTCCAGGGTTTAGGGGGCCATTTTCCCCCCTTCCGTAAACTCAATCACGTTAAGTTTTTTCTCGTTCAAAAACACCTGCCGTGACCTACAAATTGAGCCCAAAATGAAATCTTCAGGAGCTTTGTTCCTTCATTTACTGGACTATATTGGATAAAATACATTATAACACCTCATTTCACAAATTATTCTCACAGTGCCTGTTGGACATTTCTATAGATGAAACGGTTATTGTTGAAAGGACTTGTATTTAATCCAGAGAAACGGTTTATTAACGTACAAGGAGACCCCATAGTTTTTGCAGCCACTTTTTTGCCAGAAAAACTTGTACCTGTATGCTCGACCATCTATTTGTGATTTATTAATAGTATAACTAGAGTAATCATCTTCGTTTTTGACACACTTTTTTTCTTTTTTGCACCTGTTTACCACCTTCTTTTGCAGCAATAATTGTAAGAAACATTCATAGAGAAATCATAAAATAAGTAAGGCTAGAACTATTCACAAAAGCTTATATTCAATGTTGAAAAATCAGTATTACAGAGTTGGCTAAAAATAATATAAGAGGCAGGTGGAGAAGATCCCTTTCAACGCCAAACAATGTGTCTAGTTGAAGAATGTATAGAACAACATTAACAAAAAAAAAGCCAAACAATGACTTATCCTCTTTCAACATTAACCAATTTAATTGGAATTTTGGAAAGTTTTATAAAATTGAGCATAAAATAGTCCCTTTTCTGTATGGTTTACCTGAGGGTTTATCAAGTTAGTGAATATTAACAGTTTTTAACAGATTTGCGTGAAACTAATTTAATGCTCTTTAGTGTACTTATGCTCTCGCTTATGCTACAAAAAATTACAAACTTTGTCTCCTTAAGCTTAAAACATACTTTTATTGCTTCCCTTATGATTGTCAACACTGATGTGAGAGCTGAGGATCACTATGTTATTATCAAACAAAGCATCTTATGATAAAGATCTTCTAAGCTATTTGTCAAAGACACCTACAATCAATTTAAATATACATACCTTGTTATGAGGTAAAACAATAAAGGCACCTCCTCCAGCACTTTCCACAATAATAGCCAAAAATTTGGGATTCACAGCACAGAAAGTTGAATCCCATGAACTTTTTGATACACGAATATTATCATAGCACTGCTCCCTTTTTAAAGCTTGACCATATACGTGCCGAAACTTGGAGCTACGTACAACGCGGAAAGACATCTGAAAATTAAATAAAACGACTGTTAAGCTTTTATTAAGTCAGAAATAAATTAATTTATAAAACATAACCTATGATAATCATGTTATGATTATTTAAATTATACGCACCTTGGTATTTCAAAAGTAATTTCCTACAAATAAAATTGTAAAACAAATAATTACATCTAGATTTGATAAAGAATTTAAAAAAAGAATGTTTTACAGACACTTCATATCTAGTTCACATTAGTTTTGAGAAATCCCCATATTTGGTTATGCGAAATTTTTAAAACGTCAAAAGTATAGTAAGTGCTGCTTATCGATGGAATCTAGTACTATAATAGTATAATTCGGGAATAAAAAAGGAAACTCACTTTCCTGCATAGGCAATTTTTCGTAAAGAAAACATT
Organism: Galerucella tenella; assembly: GCA_910591685.1. NCBI lineage: Eukaryota > Metazoa > Arthropoda > Insecta > Coleoptera > Chrysomelidae > Galerucella > Galerucella tenella. Next base: position 2,441 of record CAJUYH010010985.1, read on the forward strand.
TCTCATATACATGCTCATATCACGCATCATTTTTTTGTTTATAGCGTAGTATGCTACAAAAATCATGGGTAATATTTTGCAAGATATAAATTTATTTGAATGTATCAAATCAACAGCTAAGCAAAGTTTATCTTTACCGCTGTGATTTCTTCAAAAAACCTGCATTTGTCGCTTAAGACAAGACCATTTGTCTATGGACAAGACCATTATATTTCTCTATGGACAAGACCTTTACATCCAGTACCATCGAGATCTGATCAGTGCTAGTGATAGGATTAAAAATTTATTTATTTTCATCTTATAAAATATGATAAATGACGAAATTACTGAAATTAGTCTTGACTACTAGTAGAAATTTTCATAAGTGCTATAGAATTTTGTAAGAATAAGAGAATAAGAATTTTGTTGCCTGGCAATTTAACGAAAAAAACTGCATCTGAAAAAATTACGAGTCCGTAGTACGGCACTGTAGCATAATAGCGTCAGTTAAGACAGCGGCGGACATAATAGCGCTTGAAAATAGCGCAGAACAGAAACAGTGTCAGACAAAATAGCGCTCGAGAAAATAGCACTGCGACTGAATAACGCCGGATGAAATATCCTTAGGAAATTAACTATTAAAATTCGGGAAGCTATAGCAATCAACCTTTTTCTAGTATAAAATATAATATGATGAAAATGTAATGATGATGAACATTGCAAGAATCCGCCTTCAATGATATTCTAGTTTTCTACACTTTGATCTGTGTCAGTTGGTCGGGAAGCGATATATTGTGTTGAATTGTGATGAAAAATATGATTGTCGTTCTTATTTTTTTTCCATTTCTTATTTTTTGATATCGTTATAGACAGTGACACTTTGATCTCTGTCAGCTCGGAAGACGGAGCCATAACATCGGCGCAGCGGCATTTGTCGCTATTGATTTCTCATATTTTTGTATATAAAATATAGGTAAATAGTTTTTTGTTTATATTTCACCACTAATGTACCAAAACAAATATGAAAATTAATAAAAATCATATTAAACAGTTTTTATGAATGAGATAGTAAAATATTGTAGCATAGTTATTTTTGTGTGGCGCTATTTTGTCTGACGCTGTTTTTGTTCTGCGCTATTTTTGTGCGGCGCTATTTTGTCCTGCGCTAATTTTTCTGGCATTTTTTTGAGCTAGCTCTTCAGTGGAAGCTTCTGCAATAAGTTCATATTTTTTTTCAAACAAAACATCGCAAATTGTCGCCAAATTGATGTAGTTCAATTCACAGTATTGCGAGGTGCATTATCATTGATGACTTTTTCAATTTCTACACTCGAAGACTCTCCAAATCGCTACATTTCCACTAATAAAACATTTTCTGACTACGCAAATTTGAGAAAAATTAACATAACGTCATCAAAAATTTGTACACAATGCTGGTTGTCATGCTTTAAAATGTTAGGTTCCCTTATTGTCACAGGAAAAGTTAGGGCAAACTTTTTCCGCTGTCATAATGACAAAATCATGCGGTTTATGCGATTTTTTTTATTTTTTATACACTGAAATTGTCATAAAAATCAGTCAAAGATCTGTGGTGTTTTTGGATGCGCCATCGGCGCCATCTCTTAACATTTAATACCATTATTAATGTCACCATGTCACATCTGATGTCACACGTCATTTACTGTTTGCAATGTTCGTAAATTGAACAACTAAAGCTGTCAAAAAATAGTTTAAGTGGTGATTGGTTATGGCTCGATAAAATAATATTACGCAAAAATGTTAATTTTCAAGTGTTTTTAAAAAAAAGATAGATGGACAGTACCGTTGAAGAAGGTGAAAAGATGAAGGCAAAGTCGTCGAAGCGAATGGTGGGAATGATTATAAGATCTAGAAAATCAATTGCGAAGGATGCCGTTGTGACGGTAAGGAATACTTGTATACTCAGATTCTTATCTCTGTACTGAATAAACACATGCTGCGGCAATAATTTATTAAGATTGCTCGCCTATTTAGTTTCCTTCCATTCATGTAAGAAGACCCTTTCTTGTATAGTTTAATAAGTTTGTTTTAATTTAAATTATATCTACTTCTGGATTCATCAACATTCCTTTCATAGATTAAATTGCGTTTTCAAAATAAATTTCCATTGTTCACTTATTATGGAAAGTATCAATCTCAAATAAAATGGCAATAGGTACACTCATCAGATTTCATCTGAATCATATAATTATAATCTATTGCAAATAAAATCACTAGAATAGTGGTGTTTATTCAAATTAAATGTACCGTCATTGCTTAAATTTGTAAACAATCTTATAAATTACATTAGTAATAAGTAAGTATAGATAGATAGATAGTTTTACTGTCTATAAGAATGTTTTCACAAGGGTTTCGGTACAAAATTTCACCACAGGAATTAACAAACAGAAATAATTTAGGTAGGTATAACATGCAACTAATTATGGTACCCAACAGCTATTTTTGTTAATTAGAGGAAATGTTAAATATAGAAATTCAAGTGTACATCATCATTTACCATGTGCAAAGGCTAATAATATTGTGAGCCACTCCAATTTATTTTGTTATACACGATTGTGATACACGATTTTATAGAAATTGGCATATTATTATACAACAATAAACCTTTATAAAATAGAGAATTTTGTGTTGAACTAGTTCTTGTAGTTGGTATATATATGTTACTAGATGTTCTAGTGTTGTGAGTATGTATATCTCTAACAAAACTAATTTTGTTGGTCATATATTTTGGTAACATATTATGAATTATTTTAAAAATAAAAATTACGTTCTGTAAAACCATTCGCTGATTAACACACATAAATTCTAAATGGTCAAGCATATCTTTAATACCAGTGTACCTATTTACTCTTAAAATAACTCTCATTGCTTTATTTGGTGAAATCTGTAATTTAGACTACTCAGACTGGCTCAAATAATATAAAATTGTTGGACAATACTCAAAATGTGGTGCAATTATGGTTTTATATAATGTTACTCTTGTCATTATAGATAGATTTGAACTTATTCTCCTGAAATAATTGATTTTTTCACTAATTTTCTTACAATAATTGGGAAATAGGGCTAAAACAATCAAATATACTTCTGGGGAATAACACAGGATATTATGAAGAGCAAAAAATGGCAAAAATTTTTTTCATCCAGCAGTGATGATTTGTGCATATAAAATTTAACAAGCTGTTTAAGAAATTGAATTACAAGGAAAGACAGTCTAATACATTTGATTGATTTGATCAGCACAGTTAGTCAAGATTTAAAGTCCTCGACACCTCAACATTTTGACTTTTTGTGTTCTCAGTTGCACTGTTTATTCTTTATTAAGAATTTCACAATGTCTTTTTTGGAAAAATCCTGCCTTTGGCGCGCTAGTTCCAGAAATGTATAATCTCCTTTGCATTCGGTCGTGTGGGGTAGCTTCCTCCTCTTCCACATACAACTAACAAAAAATAATCTCACCACTGTATGGATCAATTGTACACATATGATTTCTTAAGGTGTAGTAACAGAGTGACTGGTGAGTAATCATGACACTTTCTTTATTTCACCTCTTTGGGTTAATATTCTCTTGGTCAGTGACATCAAATGATTTTTGGTCAGGAGTATGCTGTATTATTGCATGACTCCAGAATGACCGATGGTTTGTTTGTGTTTACTGAGATATATAAATACTGGCCAGTACCAGTGAATACCATTTCTTTGATAGGATGTCTGCCTATAATATCCTTGGGTCGTGGAATGAGCTGACGATGCGCCGTAACAAATTTGAAAGTGAGGATCCAGCAAAGCCAATCGAGCGATGGACGTTATGCAATCAATGGGCAGCTCGATATTTTTACACTGTTGCATTGTTTCATTTACTCTCGTTATTTAAAGTTTATTTTGTTGTGATCTTAAGCTGCGTCCACATTATCGACACGTTCGAGTTTCAACTCGTCCACATTGCCAGTATAATGTGGACGTGTTGACCGACATACATCGCCGCGCCATTATCAAAACTGAAAATATTTTGAGTTGGTTTTGCTTCATTAAAATTTTTAATTATGAGTGATGCAGAAGATGCTGTAAGGGCAGCTGCTGCAGCAATTATTATTGCAGTTGTTGGAAACCAGCAACAGCGTTTCCGTCGCCCTAGAAGATTTTGGTTACCACCCAGCCTCGTCAATGGTATAGTCCAGTAAATGAAGGAGGAAAAAAAGGCAAAGTTAACATAAATTACGCCCTATTTTCATCTTCCGGTTGGAAGTTGCATTTGGTACCTCATTAAACATGAGACAAAGTTCTGCATGAAAACGCTTGAGAGGGCGGAGAAAATGGCCCGAAAAGACCAGAAAAATAGGTTTTCAGTCAATATCTCCTAAAATATGGCAGTTGGAGATTTTCGGTTTAGATAAAAATTGAAGTTCAGGTCATTTTCTACAAAAATGGTCCCCATGATTTTTTTCGCAACATTAATATTTTCTGCGAAAAAATCGGGTTGAAATACCGGAAATTTTGAGACTCGAGAAATATGCAAGTTTTGTACAAAATTTGAGCTGGGGGGTGTTGGAAATCCATTATTTTCAATGTTTTGGATTTTGGAAACAATAGTAGATGGCGCCACAACATTTTACAGATTGGGAAAATCCTCGGTGCCATAAATGAGAAACCCTGTAACCAGACACTTTTGATGGATATTCATCTTTCCGAGGGTCTTGTTTTCCTCTTATTAGGAAACTGGCTATAAGATTAATTCTAGCGAGATGGACCTCACCAGTGGACCTGAATCTAGCAACAATCAGCTTTGCACATGTGGCAAAAAACTGAAGTTCATTAGGCTTTTGGTAAGGAAAACTGAAAATGCCTCAAGAGTGAAGAATATTTACCCATAATACTCAGCAACAATTTCTTGCAGATTCTCCGCAAATTTTTGCAAATTTTTTTGCAACCAGACTGATTGAGGTTTTTGGAATAACGAGTTATAAACGTTCTCCATGTTTCATTTATTATAGAAAAATATATTTTTTTTAATTTATTTATTTATCAACGGGAGAACCCAATATAATGATACAAGACTAATACATTATAGACCAAAATATTACATAGAAAATTTTTAACAAAAGTACAAGAGATTCGCGAGTTAATTGTCCGTGAATTGATGAAAAAAGTATATAAAAATACATTGCAATTATGACATAAATCTGTTCGTCACCAGTCATCATCTGATTCTTGGTCAAGAACTTCTTCTGGGTCTAGAGCTCCCTCTAGCTCTACCCCGTCAACAACTTCTTCTGAGTCTACAGTTTCCTCTAATTCTACCTCTTGGGATAACATATTATCGCTGTCTTTATAATTCGAACACTGGCGTGACTCACACGAACTACAAATAGATGAGCAGACGACACGAGCGCCACGTAGAGCACACGCGCCCCGAACGACGGAGGAACGAAAGTAATAAATTATAGCGTATACATTTGGATATACTGGTTTTTCCCCGGGGTATCAAAGGTATGACTTATATACATCGATGGAAAGGTGGGAATTCCCCCATTACACTAGTTAAGGTGTTGAAATGTTGGAAATAAAGAGCAGGGAGAAAAAAACCACCAAAAAAAAGTGCGTTTTTTCCTTGAGCCCGCGTTTTCTAATTTTATTGAAAAATGGACGACTTCGTCAAAAAAAGTAATTACACAATCGAAAGGTAGACATTCTTAGCTTTCAAATGATGTATCATAGAGACCAATCGGATCATGTATAAATTTTTAATTGATGGTTGTTCACAAAATTTCCCCGCGATCCAAAAACAGCAAAAATTTGGGATTCAATAAACAACGATTAAATGAAAATTTAAAAAAATTAGGGTATACAAATTTCAGGGATGACAAAGGACCTTATGAGGACCCTTAATCAAGAAAATTTTGAGTAAATTAGTGCAATACAAAAAAAATAGGAACAAATTCCTGGCGAGGTCAAAATTGCCGGGGAGCAGAAAGTTTGACCCGTGTTCCGATAGGGCCAAAAGAGTCAAACGTGACTCAATTCACAGGGTATGATAGCAGCAGAATTCCCCTTTCAGCTGAATTTTGAATCATGAGAAAATATGCATTTTTCACAAAGTTATTGAATAATTTGTCCCCCCGCTGATGTGTAAATACACGGACTGTGCTCTCCGGCATACAGCACAGAAGCTCATTATTCGAGGTGCGCTTGGTGCCGTTTTTCTCGAAACCGGTCAAATTTTCGAGAAAAATCATAAGGACCATTTTTGTAGAAAATTAACTGAACATTTTCTCCGCCCTCGCACGCGTTTTCATGCAGAACTTTGTCTCATGTTTAATGAGGTACCAAATACAACTTCCAACCGGAAGATGAAAATAGGCCGTAATTTATGTTAAATTTTTTCCTTTATTTACTGGAATAGTATGAAAAAATATCATTTCTTTTCATTCCAATTCAAATTAAGATACAACACAGACACCCAAAACTATCCAAACTGACTACGTTTAGGAAATGTTGAACAACATGCTTCGACACGCCCAAACTAGCCATGTCGATTCGACTTTCTTTTATTCGTACTGACTTGGTTCGGGTTGCATTCGATTCGACCCGACATGGATCGACAATGTCGGGCGACCATCCACACCCCTTGACATAATGTAGACGCGGCTTAATGTGCGGGTAAATTCCATCCCAGTCTGGCCGAATACGTTCTCTCTCTGCGTACTGGAAGCTCCGCCTTGTCGCGATATACCGGTTGGAGTGTACCTTATTGTGGTTTGCCAGTGATGTATGTTTTTGCAGGTATCTGCATAAAGGAAGAATTTATAGAAACTTATTATGTTGTTAATGAAAGATAGTTTATTGATGAAGAAATATTTTTTATCAGTACAATACAAATATAAATCCATGCTTGAGAAAAACATTCTGAACTTGGAATAGAGGAATCAAAATTTGGATTTATATAGGGTATCCATAAAGTAACATGTATCCAAAGTTTTTTCAAAATATTTTTCACATATTGTGGGCGATTCGTCATTCAATTTTCAGACGAAAGGCACCTATTAAACACGTTTGATAAATTTTATCGTTAACGAGTGCATCTCTAGCTGAAATACAAGCATCTTCTCAATTGCCAAAGACGTGCGAAAAAGCTAGATTGTGCATAACACTAAACCCTCGTATGATGCGGTTTTGAAGATCTTGCATTATTTAATTTAAATATCTCCACACATAAAAATTCAGAGGATTGTATTAAGGTGTCTGGAAAACGGTAATTAAAAACCTCGTTAAAAACTCCCTAATAAATAATCGTGGTTATCCAAACATTGACCGATAATTGAGTGTTGAAACCTGGATTACCATGTGTGGTTATTATGAAAATTAATAATGCCATGTCTTGAAAAATTAGCTTCATCTGTAAACCAAACAGCAATTTAGTAAACGCTGTAGAGCATGGTAAACGGTTAATAGAATAACGCAGGACCTCTGCGGTATTACCACTGGCTATTTCAAAAAAAATGAGAACGAAATCAGAACTGGTGGTATAGTTTGTCTCAAAGTATATCGTCTTCACTTTTGCCGGCAATCATAAAATTAATGGGTCAATCGCAAAAAATCATATATGACCAACAGCTGCTGTAGAAGAGATCGCCAGTGGCGGACTATTCAACATTATTTTAAAGAGGATTAAATTCACAAATATCCATCTTTTTGTATTCTTATCATACATCCTTTGGTTTTTATTTAATATGTGAAGACCATTTTCTCTAAAAAATTTTTCTTTTTCCTCCTAAATGAGAGATTATTAAATATATTGGTGTCATCTTCCTGTAGCATCCATTTTAGATTGTCCAAAGTAGGAACAATCTGGCTTTCATAAAGGGAATACATTTTTCTTCTTATTATATCCTGCTGGCCTTGTCCAGACGATGAAATTGACAATAACTACGTTTTATTCTCTCACTTAATTTTTCACTGTTAATTATATCCTTTATAGAGGATATTGGTGTCTTTGTAAATAAGCAGATTTTTTTTAAAGCTTCTTGATTAATAAATCCTCTACTTATAAAACAATCATACACATTTTTCACAATTATCTTTATATATAATGTCACCAGAATGTCACCAATACGTCATCCATCTTAAGGGGTTGCGTTCAGAAAACACAACTGTTGCAGAACCGTTGAGTGAAAGTTCTGTGAACGCACTTTGATTAGTGAGCGAAGCCATTTTCCTGAGTGGTTTTAAATTGCTCTCAGTGAGCACAACACGATGCAGATTGTGATATTTTTATAAAGATTGTCTATGGTTTTATTATTAGTAAACAAACATTATACTTAGTAAAGGTATTAGTGAAATAAATAAGTATTACAACATGAGTGATGATTATGAATATGAACTGATTCATACGTATAATTATGTGGCATACAGCCAGATACGAATAATGTTCACAGATGATTGAAAAATGTTTTGTATTTATTTATTTGATTATATGTGAGTATTCTACATATATAATCTCTAAATCTGTGATATACATATATTAAAGATTATCTATAATCTTCTATACTTTCCAAAAAATGATCGTTCAGAAGACATACGTCAACCATTCGTTACTCAGTGAGCGTTCAATCAACAGTTGAGTTAGGTATATGTTATGTTTTCTGAGCGCTACCACTATTGACGTGAAATCAGGTGCTCCAACACAACTTTTAGCCAATCAGATATGACTTTTACAAATATCGATATATATCTAATTTGAAGAGTCGAGGCTCCGTTTACGGATATTTATAAATAATACGAACCATTACATGACAAAATCGTCCGGAAATTTTCTTTCCCCAGTGGTAGAAAAATGTGAAATTTTTTAGGTTGGCAACTTGGACCGAAGTCCCCTATTGAGATTAGGGTGTTGTCACGACGTTCTTGTTGAACATTTTATTGACATTCATAGTTTTTGATTGTATTGTAGCGATTTTCGGTAACCACATGATTTATTGTTGCAATAAACTTGAAAACATTTGATAACATGATTGATAACATTTTTGAATAGAGAATGAAGATACCTTTCAAACAAGCCACATTTCCCATTTTGAAAATTTGTGGTTGTACCTGTCATTCGAAGGGGATTGAAGGTATTTTTTTTT
>CAJUYH010010986.1:0-11577 GCA_910591685.1 Galerucella tenella
AACCGATAAGGACTTTTCGTCTCGGAATTGTCTCAGCTATGACTGGGTATGCTCTGGACTATCGATAGTGTTATTCAGTGTATAGATAGTGGAAGTATCTTGAAAAGAGCTGAACGAAAAAAATCAAAAATTTATAGAGAGTGAATTGTCATTAAGCTAATAATAAATTGTTATATAAAATTTTGTTTCGACTTGCGGTTCAATGTAAAATAAAATTATGCGGTTTTGGGAGAAATATATACATTAAATTGGGACGAAAAAAAAATAAGCTCAGTCATCCCCGGAGTGGCTTGATAAAGTAGTGTGAAATGTTGCCCACAGCATAAAAATATTCGTCGGATGATTAATTGCTATGTCACATTCCGATATGACTTTTATACCGCGAGAGAATGTAACACGTCACCGATATCCACAAACCTTACTAGGTAATATCTGTTATTGTAATATAATGTTTTCGTCATTAATGTATATCTGTAACGAACCATTATATATTAATTTTTTCACTATTCAAATTATTCACATATGAAAATTTTAGATAATTATTCAAATGATTCCTACGTTCAATAAAATAACCGCAGTAAAAAGTATAGGGTGAGTGTACTTGCCTAAATTTTTGTAAATAAATTTAGGTCAATCTTTCATTGTAATATTATTAATTAATTGATATATATATATATATATATGGCATTATTATCATCGGTATATTGTATATTTACAATTTATTATCACATACTATCTTGTATATGAATATATTTTTTTATATTAATAATATTATTTCAATAGAGGTTGACGGTATGCTAATTAATCTTAAATTCATCTGAAATTTACGCTGGAATTTAATCAGTCACGTGGCAAGGTAGAAGCATATGTTTAATTAATACCATATGGCAATATACTTCAATATTTACATTGAATAATTAATATAATATTCATTTAATCAATATATACAATAACAACATTCAATAGAGATAGGTTTAAAGAGGAGATGGAACAAAAAATAAAAACAAAATAGAAGATGTAATTTTCCAGAAAGATGCAAGAGAAAATTGCGGTTGGAATTAATGTATTTGCATTACATAAATAATTAACCAACAAAATTAATGTGTCAATTAATTTAAGTATAAATATTTTACCACGGTCATTTATATTAAGCTCAACTATTTACACAGCGGTCCTGAAGAAATAATATTTGCCGTTAAACCTTCTGGAAGGCTGTGATCTAACATTGAAAAAGAAAGAAAAAAAAATGACAATTGGATAAATAGTTTGAGTGTGATAGAGATATATGAAAATGTTACGTATAATAATTACATATACAAATAGAAGTATCCAGATATATAGATGGATAGATAGATAGATAATACAAACAACTATAAATGTTTGGGTAGATGTGGAAGCTTTATGTGCAGTATATGATAATTTCGTTGGAGGTTAATGTTTATTTTGAAATATTTTTACGTGTGCGCATGATGTTTCAATGAAATTTCGTCTTGTTCAAATATATACACTTTGCTCGGTGCAAGGAGCGAATATATATTTATATATATGAGAAATCCATTCGACAAACTCACGAGAGAAAGAGAGTAAGAGAATATGATAAAAGCAAAACACGAGGGAGAGAGGGGTTGGACGATGAAGAGGAATAGGAAAACGATGAGAATATGTTTCTACTGGTTGGGAAAATCAAATTCCCGAGGCAAACATCGAGCGTTATGCATTTATGTAACGTTATTCGGTACAGAGTCGAGAGACATTTTGAATTCCGTTCTTGGCGTGACGTCGTAGTCGTATTCGTCGTTGGAAAAGAACGGTGTATATAATAGCAATATTTTATTCAGAACCCGAACAAACTTATATTCTGCTTTCCCCCCCCCCCCCCTCATTTTTTTATTTCTTACTGTGTCACATGCAAAAAACATTTCGACTACGATGATGAAAATAAATTCATATATATATATATATAAATAATGGTTTATGTAAATAATCATATTTCCATATTTCATTGTTTCTTTCTAAATAATTTTTTTTGCTTATAGGACACCATTGAAATTGATTATTAAATATCAAATGTTTTGAATACATATAAATACACAATTGAAGAGTTGTATTTATTACTTAATATGTATGTATGTGTAAAATAATTTCAATTTCTTTTTTTTCCTATGTTTGATGTTGAGTCGAGATGTGAGAATATTATGAAATAAATATACTGTGAATATTTTTACCGTGGAATGTTTACAATTTCATTTCTATTTTCTATCCACCTCTATTTATAAAGTAAAATAATAGAGAGTGATATTGGTATTGATTTAAATGTCACATAGACAAATATCAAGAATATATTTCACTGTTTTTTTTTTCCTCTTTCGCGTTTTTCTTTGAAATAGATCGTAGTATTTTTTTTTTTCGCTTTTATTTGTATTGTATTGGAAGTAAGCAGCGAATTAAGATGATAATGGGGATAAAAGTGGCAACACGACAGAACGAATATAAAATGAAAAATAAAATAAAATTGAAAAACATGAAATGACACATAAAAATAAATGATATATAAGTGAGACAAATATTCGGATGTATGTATATAAAGAATAATAAAAATAAGAGGATTTAAAAAGCGCTTCATTGCATGCCGAGCGTCATTCTGCGGTAACAGCTCCGTCGACTGCAGAGGTAGGTACCGAGCTGAAATTACGACGAGGACAGAAGTCGAAAAGGGTAAAGAGAGTTGGCTCAAGTTTCTCAGTTTAATTTCCGCCTGCACGCATATCCACATACATATGTATGTTATTCACATACATTTATACATAGAATATATGTGTACAATAATAAAATATTCTCAAATGCATATCTGTGTATGTGTGAGATATATACATGATATAATTGTGTGTCAAGAAAAAAAATAAAGGATTTTCGGATAAATATAGTTATATGTGTAAGTTGAAGGATTGCGTATATATTATGATGCAGACTTGTATTAGAATTCATATGATATACTGCATGCACATATTTAATATGTAAATGAAAAATTCCTATTGCACTTGTTGTTATGTATGTAGAGCCATTTTTATTTGAAAAATGTTTCAGTTATTCGCGATAATCCATAAATTATTTTCCCCACGTTTTAATTTTTAATCGGTATTAAATATATACTTTTTTTAAAAGGAATCAATGTTGTCAATTGTATTATTATGACTTTTTTTTTCGTGTAATATAATATGAATTATATTTAATTTCGTAATGAATCATTGATGATACTATTTGCATTTAAATTTGGTTATGTGATTGATTTATCAGTTGGTTATTATTGGATTGGATAATTCTATAACTCATGAATATTTATTTATTTATTTCAATTTGTTGTTTATAGATTGTGTTGAGATGTGTTATTATTTTCATCGCCGCTCATTTCTTGTCTCACATCTTCAATACTTCATATAGTTGATGAATTATTAAAATTTACTTTCTTAATATATAATATAAATGGATAATTAAAGTTGTATTGCATCTTATTAGTTATTTTTGTACTGTTTTAATTTAAAATAAATCTCGATGGATTAATTTTCACATTGAAGTTGACATTCAACGCTATAAATATTCAAAAAGTTTATAGTACTACAAGACTTTCGCAAATATAATTTTGCTCGTGTATGGCGTTTCAATGATATATATTTGATAAAATTAAAAATACACTTTGTCCAATTTCTTTCTTTTTTTTTTTGCTCTTACATTTGTCCATATATAAATAAAAGCAAAACAAACAAAAAAAAAGCAGAGAAAACAGTTCTTTGTTGTCAATCAATAGACAATTGTGAAGTCAATTGTAAAATCTGAAAAAAAAAGTCGTAAGTGAAAGTAAAATTGAAATCCTAACTTGACAAAAAAAAATCTCACAATTACCAATCTAAACCATTGTCGGAATAAATAAAATAAATTTTGCAAAGTATGTAGATATTGCTTGTTGTGTTTACAGTGTGAAAAGTCAAATTCTTTGGCATAATTGAGAATAATCTTGAGGAATTTGATGAAATAATATTTCAGAAATTTTTGATAAATTGTGTCGGAATTATTTCAAAGTACTTTCCCCGCACATCGCAGTACAATTATAAAATATTTAACGGTAAATTATTGATAAAGAATTAAAATTAAATACCTAAAACCACATGAATATAAATATTGCTATTAAATTGAATTGAGAATCGGATATATAAATTTTATACTTGAGATAATTATTACACTGGTCGTGTGGCAACACGTCGTATCAATATTAATTATTATAACGACGTGATAGCAGGTGCGCCTTTATTTTAATTATTATTATATATTAGATATTACTGTACACATATATACATAATATTGAATGAAAATCGGAAAATGACCGTACTGATTAACCGCATGATCAACGTGTGCACCTACCAAAATTTAACTGATATATTCATCGTCATCTTTTATTATATAATTTTCCAGTTTCCACTCTCTTCTTTTTTTATATTTTTATCAAGTATATAATATCATCAAATAAATATTCATATCCACATTTTCGATGCGATATCAATTTTTATATATATATTAATTGCACTTTTGACTCATCAAACTTGCCATTTAAATTCCTCCAAGTCATAAATGTTAATTATTATCTATTTCTTTACTGTTATTGAACATCGAGTGTGGAACTACGTCACTATGTGACCTATCTTTATCGTTCTGCTTGTGTCGAGTTCTATTAAAAGAAACTTATGACACAGAGAATTAAGTAGCGGGCGATGATGGGGTCACTGTGAGTGAAATAAAAAAGGAAAAAAAGAAAAATGAACGTGCGCGAGAGTGATAGAGATAATGGAGAAGGAGGAAGAAAGAGGCTGGAGCTTAACGTTTGCTAAACATATATGTGTATAGGTATATAATGCAGTGACGTTGCGACGTGACGTCATGAGGCCACGGTTTTGCACCCGATGACGTCAGTTGAGTGCGAAGCTCAATACAGGTGAAATGGCAAGAATGACCTCGCAACTCATTTTTTTTTCCTCCCCATATTCTATATTCTCTTGCTTCTTTTTTATTTTTTTTTAATCTAGAACCTCTGCTCCACGAATGTATAAATTTATTATTTATCTTTTATTAATGTACAGCTCTCATTTATGAAACATTGGGTGGTTGCATTTTTTTTTTCTCTTATAAAGTCAATTGTTACATGCACATAAATTGGACTCTTTAATTTTTTGTGTTTGTTTTCTTAGTGGTTAATATTATAATTATGTAGATAAATAAATCAATTTCGTATTTATGTGTATAATAAATAATATTGAGTGGTGGATGCTAAAGATTTGTTGGTTATGTATGCGGAAACAAATCGATTGGAATTTTTTCGAGTACAAAATTGTCTGTAAGTGTACATGAGTGACTCCCATTGAAATGCATCAGTGCGCCAAACTATGATTTCTTTGGGAAAATGTATTGATAGATCAGCCACTCAGTCTATTTTTACTCAAAGATGACAATAAATAATTATAATAGCAAGATAATAGTAAAACTACAATATAAAATGTTGTGTGAAAATAAAATAGAGTACATCATAAGCAAAATAAATGCAGTGGAATATAAACTATGAATAAATATAACAGTTTCATATTAAATCGTTGTTAATTTTTGTCAAATAAAAACAAAATCAATACTTGTATCGCCATTGATTTTTATTTTTGCAATTTTTTATTGTGATATGCATCAATTAAAATGGCCACACAACAATTGTAACTTATCATGATTGATATCCCGATCATTTATACAACACATTAACTTTATAATTTGATTTTAAAGTTAGGATTTTTAATTATCAAAACCCTATACAATTATTGGCAGATTTAAGATTGTTTAATTATCTCCTACGAAGACTAACATGGTGCGCGACATAACCTCTTTCAAATGTTACAGTATGTAACGTCATTTTTTCAATCAATTATTTCACTGTTACATTCTCCACACCTTTCGAATAATTTCATACTCAAACTCAAAAACCATTGTGTTGTAATATTAATTGCCTATAAATATCATACAGAATTGACACTGATTCATTTTATCGTAGCGCCACCATTAACACTAAACCTACCGACTGATTATCAGGAGGAACGAACAAAAAAGAGAGATAGATATTGAAAAATTATGTAGCTATATATTATGGAAAAAGTCGTGCAGTAAGTTAAAGAAAAATAAAAATTTTTAATTTTACAATTTTGATTAAAGTCTCAAAAGCGGTCATTTGCTCTAGTAGATTTAGTGTTAAAACAATCCAACTAAATTTTCTAACCTCCAATTATTTTACATCAGTCAATGATACTGTAGTGTTACCTTAAAATAATAATATTACAAAAATTTCTCGGTTCAATTTAAATACTAAAAGGTCAATGGACATTCTACATCTTCATCCAATACAATTACATCTCATTTTTTTTATTTTCACATAATAGACAAGCTCAATGTTGAAAATCAAGTGGTTCGATAAACACACATACGTACATATCTATAATAAACACATATACCAGTCAATATTCATTGGAATGGAAATTTTCATAGGAATAAATTCAAATAGATTATTCCAAAGCCGATATATATTTGTGCAGTGAATAAAGTTTCCAGTCGAGAGTAAATTCACCCGGATATCCATCGCATATATGTATAATGGTTGAGGACAGTGTGTGTGTGTGTGTGTGTGTGAGGGAGAGAGAGAGGATGGCTCTATATTTTACATGTGTGTGAATGTATATGAGAGAGAAAGAGATTTATATTGGATAAAATCAACCGGTGAATAAGCGACTAGTGATGAGACTTATCGTTTGCAAATGTGTACAAAACTCATTGGCACACAAATATAATTACACTGAGAGTTCATAAGCTCTCTCTAAATTGCGCAATATTTTATACAGATAAAGCAAATATTTGAAACAGTCCATTGTGTTTGCATTCATTAATTATTTTTAATTGAATACTCAAAATCAATTTTTACTCATTAACTCTTCATTTCATTTCAAATTTTTATTAATTCAATTCACTCTATATCATATGATACACTATACACATTTAAATATATATTCAATTGTGACAGTGTATGAATATCATTATCGCTCCTTTAGGTTTTTCTTTGTATTTTTTTTTCCCCCTCACATTTTCATTCTTTTTTTCATATATTTTTTATTTTTACCCTTTTCTCAACACAAAAGATAGTTGTGGCTCATGAATTTTTTCCTCATTTTAATTGCAAAGCCACATTGTCTAAAGTCAAACGTGCAAACTTGGCCTCACTAACACACACATACACACACACGCATACACACATGTATCCACACATATTTTTTAGAATGGAAAAATGACAACTTTGAACATTTCATGACAATTTGAACTTATAAAAGAAAACACAAAAAATAAAATAACACAAAATGTAACTTGTCACATATTGACATAAAATAAATTAATAATATTGCATATATATACATGAATCTATCAACAATTTATCCTCACACAATATAAACACAAGAGTATATATATATACATATACATATATATCTTTCATCAATTTAACAACATGGAGAGAGACATAAATGTTTAAGGCATTAGCTGCAAGAGGATAATATAAAGTTTACAGTTTAAACAGACATATGCATTCACCACACAAAAGCAATATAGTTGCACATGTCGGTGTCAAGTTAAGTACCGAGTAAGAGAGCAGAAGAGAAAGGAGAGCGAAGTAGAAGTATGCAGGATGAAGTGAGTGAGTTTCAACCTGAAGAAGGATTAATTTAATGTATTAGGTATGCTCCACTGGCACATTGTATATAAGAGAGTGGCACTAAGGTGAGAGAGATGAAGATTGAATGACGAAGATACGGAATACACTCAAGTCTGTATCCCCAAAATGACTTTGGGAAACAAGAATGCGGTACTCAAGGTATAAGAGCCTTGGAAGTTACCGTGGGAATTAACCAATGGCGGACGAGACAAGCAATAGGGAGCAAACACTAAATAAAAGTGAAAGAGAAATGGAGGATTGTGGTGAACACAACTTGACAAAAGTTCTTGACACTTGCTAATGAGCAATGCACATCTCATGCCAAGTTTCAATTTTACCAATAGAGGTGACAATATTTATTTACATTGCAGTATATACAATATATTGTGTTTGTTCTATGATGGAATGTCGTATTGGTAATGAATGTAATGATTAATGTGGAATTCAAAATGAAAGACATCTTTATTTAGGGGGGGTTTCGGTACTACTTATCTGATTACAGGATCTACCGGAAAATTCATTGTATTCCTGCAGGATTGCAATTGCAGCTCGCTACATTTTTTTTTCGCGTAAATTGATCTTAGATTCTTACAATATCTCGTAGAAAATATTTAAAGTATACTTTTTTAGGTTATGGTGATATAATAATCGTTATTTTTCACGCAAAGGCTTGTGTTTTGTCTCATATCTTATCAACTATAGATGGACAAACCTTTTCTAATTCGTAGACAGTCATTGTGATAGATTTAATTGAGATCCGATATGAATTATAAGCCGAATTTCTGAAAATTATTTGACAAAAAAACGACATAGTGGATGAACTTGAAATTTCAACTGCCTACGTTTTATATATTCACCATTTTTCCAAAAAAAAAAAATGAAGTATATGGTAATATTTTCAACACTACTACCGAAATCCCTTCAGGATAATTTGTAGGTACAAAATGAAAATAAAAGTTTACGAAAAATTTTTACGTACCTAAGCAATATTTTAAAAATGTGGTATTGATATGAAAGATTTTATGTTTATCAGTTGGCTTTTAATACTGCATTTCATGATAAAATGGAGATTTGTTTATATTTACTTACTTTTTATATTTAAAATGTTGAATATCTGTACAAATTATAGAAAAAATTTTGTTTGTGACTGTTGCAACGTTTTTACTGTGAATTACACTGTATTCTCAAAAATACCATGAATATCGCTCATTTTTATTGTTTTTCTGTATAAATAATATTGAAACCATTGAATATTAATTGCTTATATGATTCTCCGATACATAATCAATTAGTTGATAATTTTACGAATTTTTTAAATTGTTATTTCATTAGTGCTAGTAAATTTTTTATCACTAAAAAATGTAATACTTTTCGAATGAGCGTGTAGAAAAATTCTGACATTTTTGAGAAGCTTTCAGGAGACTCGTCAGAATAACATATATTTTTTTCAATGTTTTTTCATCGTTTTTAATATATCTACAAATCATCCCTGATCAATAATATCTTGGAAAATTTGTAATTGTTATTGTTTAATTTTTGCTGTTGATTCTGTTCAAATTTAATCGAATCATTTACTGGTTTAGTAATTGTGAAGGGTTAATTTTGCTAAGTCATAGATCTAATTTTCTCGGTGTATTATCGATAGTTTTGACTAAATCATAAGTTGGATACAATGGAACGTAGAATTTGCCAATATCTCATTCTCATTCATAATGTGAAAAGGCACTTTGTTGAATTCAATTGTAGCTTATTAACTATCACTTAATGTCAATAATTTTGTCAAGTACAAAGTTGATGTATAAAAACTAGGATTTACAATAATAGAATTGAGTGGATGAATGAATTAATGAATAAGTGGAATACAAATTCGCAAATTGGAGAAAAGAATTAAACGGATCGTTACATTTTTCATTATGGTAGATCCATAAAGTAGTAACAAAAAAAAAACTATTGGCCGTTGCATTATATTTATTAATACAAAGTGGGCCAACGGAAAGTTTCTATTTAATTATTCTTCTTTTCGTTAAATTTGAAACAAAATGCTTGGACATGTAAATTTTATTCTTGAGGGGGACACATTTTAAGCATATTTTTGAGCCCTCATCTTCAACCCACTAGCAGAGTGGGTTGAAGATGAGAGGCGACCCTAAAATTTTGAATGGAAAGTGAAATCGAGTGATACATCATTCGATAGGGCACAAAATTACCTTTTTCAAAGATACCCTATATATTGGATTTTACTTGAATAGTTAATCCAAAAACGGATTTATAAACCAGAATTTTGTAATTTTGGTGAATGTTTTTTTCGAAATTACGAACATAAATGAAAATAGCCTAAGAACAAAAATACTCTAAAATTAATCAAATAAAACACTTAAATTTTTCGAAATTTTTCAATAATATTTTTCGATATGTTGATTTTGTGACTTTTCGAAAAACCAAAAACTGTATCAGAAAAATTTGAAAAAATTCGAGGGCGTTTTATAATAAATTTCAGAGTATTTTTGTTCTTAGAATGTTTTCATGTATGTTTGTAGTTTTCGACAAAGAAATTTAGCGAATCACAAAATTTTGGATTGTAAAATCCAATAAATTGGGTATTCTTGAAGAGGTAATTTTGGGCCCTATCGAATAATGGGTCACTGAATCCCACTTTCCATTCAAAATTTTAAGGGTGTTCTTCATCCCCGCGAGGGGGTTGAATATGAGGACTCGAAAATATGCTTAAATTGTTTCCCTCTCGAAAATAAAATTCAAATATCCGAGCATTTTTGTTTTAAAATTCACGAAAAAAAGAATAACCATGAGGAAACTAATCGATTCAAATAATTATTTTCATTTATATATTTATAATAACTCAATAAATTACCATATCGCATTTAATTTAGTCGTATAGTCTAACCGAAAATGCCATTCAATTATTTTTCGAATAACTTAAACAATTTGATAAGATAATTGATAGACCCTTTCATAATAAAAAAAATTTGACAGCAATAAAATTCGTCTTTATTTCTGCAACTTTAATCGCGAATATCACCGAAGCTAAATCACCAATTTTCATGATTAATTGTGTTATTATGGTGGTAAAAAACGATGATTAATCGAATGACGATAGGATAAATACAAATTATGATGTTATACCACTGATGAATAAGATTGAATAAGATGACGCATAAAAAATACTTTTTTTTCCGTTTTTTTCTAATACTCCAATAACCAATAGTGAAATGCGAAATGTGGCAATGTAACGCTCAATAATAAATACTGCATCACCAATAAAATACATTCGCTAAATAATTACACGAAGTCATTCTAAAAATTTTGTATTGAATTTTTTCTCCTAAATAAAAAAAAATATTCCGAATATTTGAAAAAAGAATACAACGAATCAATAAAATAGATAAAATTTTTTTGTCCCAAACGATTGAAACCATAAACAAAATTATTCAATGTTATATCTATGAATATTATTAAACAATAATATCATAAAATTAATTCAGTAATAATTTGCAATAATTAATGAAATCAATTTTAAATCGCCGAATTATCTTTACATGGATTGCAAAAGATATCTGTCTAATGAAAAAATTTTCCTTCTCTTACTATACCTTATAATAGTGAACATCAATTAAATCATTCAATTGAATAAATACATACAATCACCATGGCAATATTGGCAATATATATCTATATCCATATACATATATACCCCCCCCCCCTCCCTGTAAAGATACCTGTCTAATGAAAAAATTTTCCTTCTCCCGCACTTTTCCCACTTCCTACCCACATTTGTAATAACACCG
>CAJUYH010010987.1:0-11577 GCA_910591685.1 Galerucella tenella
CGCTCGACCACACGTCCCAAGTTTTTTTGGTGAATTTCTTATCACTTATATATAACCAAGACGGTCTTCCCTCAAAAATACAGATATACGCATCGTACTTCCCTCTTATATAACCAACTTCCCTCCGGTTTTGGAGGGAACAACGTTCAGCGTTAAATTTGAATTTAAACAGTTACTCAACCTCCTACCAACCAGCTAAAGAAAAATGTTGTGGAGGGTGGTTTACATGGGTTTACCTTGAAAGTGCGTGGATTAGTTGGACGTTTCACCGTTGGCGTTATAATCGTACTTGGAGGTTAAACATTATGTGTTATGTTCCCTCCATAGTGTTTTATATAACTGAGGTTGAAATACTCGATTTTGTTCCCTCCGAAATTTGGCAACACAGCTTTTGAGTGTGAATACTGTGAGTTAGTTTACTGGTAAACATGACTTCAAGAAGCCGATTACTTGTTGCATTAGCTCGTAAAAAAAGTAAGTGCGATTTACTATTGTAATGTTTTTCTTATTTATTTTGAACTGTTTTTACCGTGGGATGAAATTATACACTTACTATGGCTAATTACTACTGATTTATTAAAGAAACACTTATACTTTGGCAAGTTTATCTGAAACCGTGAAAGGAATGCAGTCGAAACATTCGACATTGCCATGTTTAACTATGAAAAAATAGAAGAACTGATTATGTAGTGATAATAATTATAAATGGGTCTTTTTATTATTAACAATATTAAAAATAAGATTGAACGTTCATTTTATAATGTGCTTGTTTCGTTGGATTTATTCTATTAACATTATTTTCCAATTTATGAATATTAAAAGAGAACACTTTTCCAAATTTGTTATGGGATTCTCAAAGCTCTGGCAACGTTGTACGAAAACCATAATGACCACACTCTCCGATTACATAATTGGTGATTTTTATCGACCAGGTGACTTCTTATTGGCAAGCGCGTGCGTATGTTCTTCCCTCTCACTTCGTCAATTGACTGATATTGATTTATCCAGTGGTGTTCGTATTGTCAGTTACCTTTGTAATTTCAGTTTTACTTGGTAAAATAGGTACCGTACGCCATTTGTACGTTTGACAGATATACGCCATGTTTTTCCTCCCCTCTTACCGACGCCCCGTAGCTACAGATAAACTTGCCAAACTATACACACTATAATAAACTTAATTTATATACACACTACTTAATGTCTATTAATTTATCTACACTCTGTTTAATAATTATCTATCTATATAATATCTAATTTATCTTCAACACTATTTATATTCACTCACTGTATACTGAAACTGTTCACCGATTCACTGTATACTGAACAACTCCTCCACTCACTGGAAAACCCGCGTATATATAGTCCCTCGAATCTCTAGAACTTTCTTGACTATACCACCTCTGCGTATATTTTATAATTCCAGAACATTCGCGATAAACCATTGTACGCCTTCAAGAACAGTCTTCTTATTACCTGCGAAAGAACCTTTCTAGAAAGGTCGCATTCACCGAGACAGCAAATTTTAAATGCAAATTGACGCTTAGTAAAATTTTTAATTCATTATATATTGTAACTTATGCCAAAAAAAAACATTCTCAACTTTCGCGCCTGTTCTTGAAATACGTAAAAATGTGAACAAAATTCAAGATTTTCATGTTTTAGATTGCATGAAGTATCCGGGCTAATGGATGAGTTTAATTTTGTCGAGTCTACTTTTCTGAGATATTCATTGACGAAGTGATATGTGATATGCTTTGTGGATTATATGAATTATCCATTTATAATGTTACGAACTCACTGATTCCGAAGCCGGTCCTGTCGCAAACTATGAATGCGATCTTTCTAGAAAGGTTCTTTCGCAGGTAATATCCAGACTGTTTTGGAAATGTACCAGGCCATACAATGGTTTATCGCGAAAGTTCTCGATTTATAAAGTATACGCTGAGGTGGTATATTCAAGAATTTTCTAGAGATTCGAAGGACTATATATACGCCGGTTTTCGAGTGAATCAAGAGTTGTTCAGTATACAGTGAATCGGTAAACTGTTTCAGTATACAGTGAGTGAACAGAAAGTGAATATAAATAGTGTTGAAGATAAATTAGGACAATTATTATACCGAGTGTAGATAAATTAATAGACATTAAGTAGTAGGTATATAAATTAAGTTTATTATAGTGTGTAAGTGTTTCTTTAATAAATCAATAGTAATTAGCCATAGTGAGTGTATAATTTTATCCCACGGTAAAAACTGTTTAAATAAATAAGAAAAACATTACAATGACTTGCGCTTTGGAATGATTAATCGTTTATTTCAATGTTTTTGTATTGAAAATTCGTATATACAGGGTGTTTCATTAAGGATTGTCCATATAGTAACTGGAGAAACCTTAGCACGAAATATGATGATTTAGCTCAAAACATTTTAATAAAACGTTCTTTCTAACCGAGATATATTCTAAAATTCTAACCCATAGTTTTGACACCTTCCAATATTTTGTGTTCATGCTTGGCAAAGAGTGAAATAGTTATTGAGTCATGTGAATTCACGACTAGAATTAACAAATTTGATCATCAAGGTGGTTAAATTATCAACGACACTCATGTGAAATAAGCAATAAAGCAAAATTGGATATTTTAAACATTACCTTTAAATGCAAATAATTCGAAAACTACTCACTCTATCGCATTGAGACAGGAGGATGATATTTACATAGAAAGTTACGATGAATCAAAAACACATGCTGAAACGATTATTACGACAGTGGCGTAGATTGTAGGGGAATAACAAAAAGTATCCATCCCTACCGCACGCCTCTGGCAATCGGGGAAAACTTTCTTTCGCCACCTAGTAACCTAACATATGTAAACTGTTTGCCAAGTATTAACAAAATATTGAAAGGTGTCAAAACTATGGGCTGAAATCATTTGAAATATTCAAAATAAAACCCCACGGTTAGGAGGAATATTTTATTTAAATGTTTTGGCTTGAATCTTCATATTTCGTGTTAAGGTTTCTCCAGTTACTATATGGACAATTCTTTATGAAACACTCTGTATATACGATATAATTATATTTTCATATTACCTACCTATAGCCCAGTCAAAAAATAGAAAAAACTTGAAAATTTAAATCGACTTATTTTTTATTTGAATATTTTTCTGTGCTTTCATTATTTAAACAATTGGAGTGAAAAACAAAAACAAAAATTTTCACTCGACGATTTTCCGGAAAATCACATGCCTAGCATCGTAAAGTTTTTCTCATGTTAATCACAACCCTTTTTGTGATTTTTTTGGTCAATTACTCAATTTTAGTGAAATACCAAAATATTTGAGAATAAAAATCAAATAACCTTAAATTCAACTGTGAAGCTTTTATTTCACCGTTATACTGATAAACCATTCCTTCATAATAACTGATCCGAAATACTCAAAATATATGAGCGCACTTACTAGTTTCAAAAATAACTGATTCGATAATTGTAATATATATAATGAGAAAGCAAAAATAACACGTAGTACCCTCCACAATGTGGCAACTGCGCTGGAGGGATATTTGAGTAATAATTGCTTATGAAATATATAGCGTTGGAGGGAACTACCACTGGATAACATGTTTGAAATATATTGAAATTTTACTGATTGAATTCATTACCCCTCTCTTGAGGTACATATAAAGACTCCTCCCCCAAATATGTATATACAGGCTTTTTTCTATAATTGAAGTATATATACTGGAAGTCGGTCCGTCCGCAGTTTATCGTGGAGGGAAGAATGACGAAGCTATACATATATATATATATATATATAATATATATAAGTACCTATATTAAATGCTGTTCTACATCAACTTCATTCCATTTGCTTTATTCAAACGACAGAAATTAGAAACTATATTATTTAATTAACAACATTGTTTTACAGTTTCACTTTATATATTTAACACATTACATTCCAAGTTCAAAAAAATGAAATCAATCACAAAATTGATGTGTAAAAACTACTTATTCAGTTGGGTATCACAAATAAAACAATTTTTGATTTTTCAAAATTTAATACAAATTTATAATCGAATTTTAATACATGGTGTTCTTATTGAGAAAAAAAACTGTAGATGACTTCATTAATTGAAAGTATTATATGTTATATTTAAAAAGACATTAGATTTCAAGCAAAATCAACATGTATTGAATTGAAATCATTTATTTACCTAATGAACCATGGACATCATATACATTCATTGTAATGAATTTATACGCTACTTTATAGCACAAGATATTAAATATGAACAAAATAAGACACTGTAGTCTACAAAAATGTTTGCCAGTTTATTACTGATCACTTTCACATGAATTACTCTCACTTTCATATTCATCACTCCCACTTTTATCTGATGAACCAGTGTTGACAGTGAAACACATATTTTCTACCACATCATCTACTAGTCCATCATTCCTCCACATTTCTTCCCCTATATGGTCCACATGGTCACAGTGTTTGTTCCATTCCAAAGAACCAACTTCATCAAAGGCTGCTCGAACTAATTGTTCTATTTGAGCAGCACTTTGAGAAACATTTTTCATTGCCACTTTATGTTTGACGCTACTCCATATTAGCTCAATTGGATTGAGGTCGCAGTGATATGGAGGCAACCGTACCACAGTATGTCCATGTTTTTTCAACAACTCATCCACATAGTACATTTTAGAATGGTTGGCTTGTTTGACAAGATGCAAAAGTTCTGCTTTAAGCATATCATTTGTGGTTGAGATGCCATTAGCTTCAAGCCATTCTCTAATAATATGCTTCCGAGTTGATTGGGTTGGTGCTTTGTTAATTTGAACACTGTGGTAAGGGGCTTTGTCCATAATCACAATACCATTAGGAGGTAAGTTTGGTATGAGTTGATTTTCTAACCAGTTCATAAAATTTGTATGGTTCATGTCATCGTGATAATCCTCTGATTTGCTTTTCGACTTGAAAATTAGTAGTCCACTCTTAACAAACCCATAACGTCCACCAGCATGTACTATTATGTACCGTTGACCAGCTCTGTTGGATGTATACACTCCAGGTTCATCTTCCGATTGCCAGCATTTACTAACACCATATGATGGATGGATATAAGTTTCATCCAAATAAGTTATTGGCCTCTTGTTGTGACCTAAAGCATCATTTTCCCTCAAACTTCTTAAATAACGAGCCCGCCAAGCTACAATATCATTACGTTACATCAAAACTTTTCTTTTATTGTGACACTTTTTATACAGAAAACCAATATTTTTCAAGTGCTTTCTTAAGGTGCCTGGACCGCCAGAGTAATCGACTTTATTTTTCATTTTATTTACCAAAATCTTTATTGTTGGGATTTGTTTATCTACCATATAGCATTCATGTACAGTTCTTTTCAAAATACCCAAGTCACAATCATCCAATTGTATTTTGTTGGTACCTCCATTTTTTTGTTTTTTTGAAGGTGACCCCAGTAAAGCACCTTCTTGCAACTGTAATTTCTCCTTTCTAATGCGTTTTATGCAGGTAACTGATTTTCCTGTCGCTGCTGCAGCTAATTCATTACTAGGTCTGATGAAATTGGTTATTGTGTGTTGTTCTAGGTTATGTTTATTAATAATAATTATAGTACATACCTGCTATGTTAAGTTAATTAACAAAGACTGATTGTTCTGTAATTAATGGAGCAAATAATGATTATAATGAAATAAGTATATAGAAGCAGATTATATGGCAGCTGACATCAAATAGAATGCAGTCCAGTGTTGCCGATGCAAAAATAAAAATTACCCGAACTTACTATTCAAATTATCGGAATTTGTCAAAATTACCAAAAGGACACATAGGTTATCTAAATAAAGTCTTCGACCCCAGTCAAGATGGAAAATGCCCAAAAACAATAGTCATTTTATATATCCCTTCTACAAAATATTCGAAAAACTATTGGATCCAAATTAGTGAAATTGTCTAAAAATCGGATAATCATCCTCGCATTGACAACACTGATACAAAATGAATAAAATGATGTATGTTGATGAAATCACTCGGTCATATTATTTCGATTACATTTAACAATTACTAATGGACAATCGTTAACATTGGCTCTTGATTGGCTGCTTGCGATGACCTTATTTTAGTTCGCATATTTTCCGGGGCTCATGTTTGGTTCTGTTAACTGTACAGTTAAACACTGAAATATGACAATTAGCCAGAACTTGAAGTATTAAAACAGCTATTAACAAGAAACTTCACTTCCACATTTGATGTAAGAAAAAAATGTTTTTCATGCAGGATGGTAAGGAGTTTTACAGTGTCCATTAATTCTTATATCGTTAGAATGTCATAAAATGAAATATTTTATTTCACATTTTACCAGAGGTGTGATCTACTATGAATGGACCTTAATAAAATTTGACAACAAAGTTTTGTAGTCTTAAACTTCAAAATATTATTGATTGTCTAATTGTCATATTTTTCTCGTTTTGTCAGATAAGGAATAAAAATTATTTCATTACTAGTTAATCTTGACAACGGTAGCTGGAACGCTGCCGAAACGTCGAAATAAAAAATAAAAAACAAAAAACATTGTTGTGGTTTGATTCCCAAAAAATGAGAGAAAAAATAATAAGTAATGCCACAAGAAACTTATAGAACATATGCTGATACTAGATGTCATTTTGTGCCTATTTAAACTTATCTATATTGCATACATATGTAAGAATATTGAGAAGTATTCATGAAAAAACAACATTAATTATAATAATAATTGCTTTATACTTGTGTGATGGATATAATCATATTTAACCATACAATAGTTATTTTAAGCACATACTATACACACCATTCTTTTGATTAGGTACTAAAATTTACATACAGCCATACTCATAGACACAGCATTAGTAGCTATTAATACTATAAAGTAGCAACTAATATGTTACTATAATATGTGTCATATTCATATTCCGTACTTAAGTGTAACTACTATTGGAGATTCAAATTAAGATAGTAGCAGTGATAGGTGTAGAGTTTTTTCAGCCATCCTTTCCGTTATGTCATAATAGGTGACGTATTCTGCTGTTTCACGTATGTCTTATATTAGTTGAATGTTATTTTACACTTCAAAAAACATATAAAAAACTACATAACTACTCACTCACAATTGTTTATGGATATTATATCTTAAAAATGACATTATCAATAAATCGGTAAATTATAGCATCAATGTTTATATGTACGAAAATAATTAATTATTTTCCATTGGGTGTTATGCTTCCTCTGCTTTACCCTACAGCAAAACTAAAGTTGAAAACACCAACCTTTTATTACATATATACAATATATAAGATATCTTGAAACTTAGTCCAGTGCAAAACAGACAAATTTTTGTCTAGGCACGGACTGAGTTGGAGGTTAAATGAAATAAAGTAAATTGTAAAATTACTGTATTTAAATATTTATAATGAATAAAACTGAATAAACGGAATAAAACTTAACCTCAAAATTAGAATCAATGACATATGTTAAGAATTGGGCGTAGTAGAATTCAATGAGACTTCTGGCGGAAAAAATTATAACTGTCGCAACGAGTAAAATAATTCATTTTGCATTGCTTTTGTGTTATATGCAAGTCAACGTAATTACCGTAAATTCGTACTTTATTTGTTCAATTTTATGTCAGTGGCAAGTTTAAAACTATGTTTTCCTATTTAACTCAACTGCCATCATTTCTGAGGTAATATTCTTATATAATCAGAGATATTATGGAAGAGGTTATGTTATTATATTTTTTGTACTCATTGCAGATCAAAGAGAAAATAAGTCGGTTTTAAAGATTTAAAATATTACTCAATACAAACCCACCTTCCCTGCAACTTTTGTAGATATAATTATATCAAAAATAAAATAAAAACACGAAATCAAACCTAAAACTAAACAGTTAATTGAACGCTTGTTGTACTTTTCACAAATATCAACCATACCTATTACTGCAAAAATAAAAATATTAGGAGTCAAAATTTAGTTTAACAACACAAAATACTGGAGCACAATCAAAGAAAAAGCAAAAGTTTTACAAAACACACACTGAAAATAACTAAAACAGCGAAATAAAACCACTGAAATATCAAAGAGCTTATACGGCAGCTGATTTGTTTTACTTGTTGCTAAGATGACATTGAATCCACAATAAGCCCAGGAGGCTGAGGTGGTACCGGCGAAAGGACGGCTCCGAGGAAAAAAAAAAGATGACATTGACATTTTAGAGCGCCATCTATCGAATTCTACTTTTCACAATTGTTTTCAATATATGACAACTGAACTGTCAAAAGTAACAGATAAAATTTATGTCGACCTTAGATTAGAAATACGTTAATTACGTCATAATTTCGTCTCATCCATTTCATGAATGTGAGAGCAAGCTGGACAATGTATGACGTAACGGCAAAGGATGGTTGAACAAACTCTACTAGAGTTTGCTTAGAATTTGTTGCTGCTGTATTAAATCATTGATACCAATAAATTCAATCAATCAGTCTTTTTCTTGTTGCATATCTCATGGTATATAGTGATGAGCAAAGCAAGACCAAGACCAAGATTCGGAACAGTCTCGGTCTTGGTCTTGGTCTTGGTCTTCGTCTTGCTCAAATCTGTCTGGTCTTGGTCTTGGTCTTGCCATAATTTCTTAACGAACATCTTTCAAAACATTTTGTGAACATTTTAATATTATGCAACAAACATTTTTAAACCTAAATTTACTATCTTTGAATTGAAAAAAGTTCATTAAGGCATTATTATCATGTACGTCGCGATATGAGCTTGTCAAAACTTTTCAAGAGAATGATTCTCTAGTTCAAAATATATTTATGAAAACTCAAGAACCTACCCTTCTCCAACGCATAAATTGACTTTTTAGCCAAAAAAAAATCCTTGAGATAAATGAAAATATTGAAAAATAAGTGATGTTCCTTTGGATTTTAGCCAGACATTGGGACAAAGACTATGTACTCTTCGAACATTTCTGTAGATCCTTTTTTTAAACAGTGATTTCTTTGTTTTTTATATGTATATCGTTAAAGTCCAGTAAAGAAAACTGACAATTCGACATGCCAACTTATATTGTTCCAAGAAAAGCATATGTTGACGCTGTTACAAATATTTTATCTCATATAGTTACAATGAAAAAGAATTTTCGGTTGAGTCTTGCGTTTAGTCTTGGTCTTGCATAATCGGTCTTGGTATTAGTCTTATTCTTGTTCATTCTGTCTTGGTCTTGGTCTTGTGAGTCGAAAAATGGTTTTGGTCTCGGTCTTGGTCTTGCTTTTTCGCAAGACCAAGACTGCTCATCACTAATGGTATACGGACTTGCAAATTGAGGAAGACGTCGAAAACGAAAAGAATTATTATAATAGTATATTATTCAACAAGCATATAATGATGGCTATTGTTCACGAAGGTGCGTTCACCTGAGTGAATAATAGCCATTATATGCGAGTAGAATGCTATATTTTGTCCAAGACTACGAATTACCTGTTTAGTTATTAATTTGTTTGTCAAACTAAAACAATATAGTTTATTACATTCAAAAAGCTTATTACTCTTAATATTATTGAACAAATTATATATTTAAAAGTATACCCCTATAAAGTTAGCAGAGCCACTTGCAAATAAATCGATGAAACCTATTCCAATAATTGTCGAATAATTGTCGAGAATTTGTCGTGAACGTAAAAAATTTGTCGCGCTCTTAGTTTTTTTTATAGGGGGTGGCTCTGCTAACTTAATATTAAGTTAGCAGTGCCACCCATAAATAAATATCAAAAAGCATCAAAATTATTACGAATAATTGTCGAGTAATTGTCGAAATCCATCTGACCTAAAAAAAATGCAAAAAATCTATTCCTTCTAGCATATATATACCTTTTTCTTGGAAATTCCTGGTTTTTGAAGGAATTTCGTATTTTTGGCAACAGCGCATAAGTATAATAATATTTTACGTGTTTTCCATATGATTATTGACGATTATAATTTATTTTTAAGCAACTTCCTATTTTCCAGAAGCAAAAAAATTATGCTTTAAAGCTGAATGATAAAACACACTTATGTAACTTTGTTGATTTATTATTTTTTCAATAAGGATTTTTCTGAACAATTGTCAAATGACCAAAACGTGTTTGTCGTGGGGTTTTCTCGAGTGTTTTCTCCTATATACGCACCGTGTGATATAATGAAAGAAATATTCCGATTTCTCAGTCGTGAACACAGAACAAATGTCGCGCTCTCAATTTTTTTATATGGGGTCACTATGGGAACGGCCGTAAAAATTTTTGTCGGCCGTCACTCTGGGTAACGGCCGCAAAATATCATTCTCTGGGTAACGGCCGCAAAATATCATTTTGCGGCCTCTGTTGCGGCTGCAAAATGCTTGTTTTGCGTCCGGTTGCACGAAAAAATTCTTATTGAAAAAATAATAAATCAACAAAGTTACATAAGTGTACTACATAAGTGTGTTCTATCATTCAGCTTTAAAGCATAATTTTTTTGCTTCTGGAAAATAGGAAGTTGCTTAAAAAAATTATAATCGTCAATAATGATATGGAAAACACGTAAAATGTCATTATACTTATGCGCTGTTGCCAAAAATACGAAATATTGTTCAAAAACCGGGAATTTCTAAGAAAAAGGTATATATATGCTAGAAGGAATAGATTTTTTGCTTTTTTTACGTTAGATGGATTTCGACAATTACTCGACAATTATTCGTAATAACTTTGATGCTTTTTGATAATTATTTATGGGTGGCACTGCTAACTTAATATTAAGTTAGCAGAGCCACCCCATATAAAAAAAATTGAGAGCGCGACATTTGTTCTGTGTTCACGACAATTACATTTGGGTCATTCGACAATTGTTCAGTACATTTCTGGATGAAAAAAATCATATTTAACCAAGTTACAAGTGGGTATTACTGAGAAATCGGAATATTTATTTCATTACATCACACGATGCATATACAGGAGAAAACCCTCGAGAAAACCCCACGACAAACACGTTTTGGTCATTTGACAATTGTTCAGATAAATTCTTATTGAAAAAATAATAAATCAACAAAGTTACATAAGTGTACTACATAAGTGTGTTCTATCATTCAGCTTTGAAACATAATTTTTTTTGCTTCTGGAAAATAGGAAGTTGCTTAAAAAAATTATAATCGTCAATAATGATATGGAAAACACGTAAAATGTCATTATACTTATACGCTGTTGCCAAAAATACGAAATTTTGTTCAAGAACCAGGAATTTCTAAAAGGTATATATATGCTAGAAGGAATAGATTTTTTGCGTTTTTTACGTTAGATGGATTTCGACAATTATTCGTAAAAATTTTGATGCATTTTGATAATTATTTATGGGTGGCACTGCTAACTTAATATTAAGTTAGCAGAGCCACCCCATATAAAAAAAATTAAGAGCGCGACATTTGTTCTGTGTTCACGACAATTACATTTGGGTCATTCGACAATTGTTCAGTACATTTCTGGATGAAAAAAATCATATTTAACCAAGT
>CAJUYH010010988.1:0-11575 GCA_910591685.1 Galerucella tenella
AATCTGATTTTTGGTTGTCATAACTACGTTTGTGTTCTGAAATTCTAGTTTTAAAATTCCTAAAAGTTCTACCTATATAAATTTTATCACAGTCGTCATTATTAATTGTCTCGTAGTACCAGAGAAGCAAGCTAAAATGTCATCTACATATCGGTGCCAGTAAACAAATTTTTTACTAAGGGGGTGTTTATGAATTATCTTTTCTATATTATCCATGAAAATTTGGGCCGGATACGAAATGCCTCCCGAAAAAGGGTTTCTTACCTGTCGCTAAAAGGGTCACATACGAATTGCCTCCTAAGCTCTAAATAAATTACCAGCTTCTAATCTTTGTACGAAGGTGAGACGTTGCCAAACTTTCGTCCTTTTATAGAATTTCGTTAATAACTCAATATTAACCATTATTTTTTGGTTTTAATATTTTGATTATTTTGATCAAAAACATAAAGACATGATAAGTATTTTATACATTTATTAAAACAAATCATCAGCAGAAACTTACAAAATTACATAATATTATCATCGCAGAAAATTTAAAAACACCAATTTTTAAGAAAATTACGACTCAAACAATAAAATTCAGTCTGCAGACTGAACTATTCAATTTTATATACAAATCATCAGAAGAAATTTACAAACTTACAAATTATTTTTCCTAAATTTGTATGACACTAGTTTCACAAATTCTAATTTATTTATTGTACCTTCTCTTAATTGTAATATTTTTTCATTTACAAAATTGATTTTTGCTGTACTTTCCTCAACAATTCTTTTTGGTACCGAGACAGAATTTATTTTAATATAGGTATTTATTTGAATTTATTATTGAATTATATTCGTCTTCTTAAGTTCTTTACATATGAGCTTCATTGGTTTTTCGTTGATATCTTCCACGGCTGCTCTTTTTATCGAATTGCTTACGGCTTTCCTATTGGACACTTCGGCAGACAACTTCTCGTGATTGTGATCTAATATCGACTCAATTATCGAATTGTCACATCCCTGCGTTTTCACAAATGCTTTGCAGGTTTTCTTAGTACATGTCCATCGCTTTACCGTATCTTTGGCCAACATTTTTTGAAAACCGAATGTGAAACCATCAATTGATATTAAAGGTTTGCCCTTTTGACTCGAACACATCGTTGATTCCATTATTTCGAATATTATAACTTAATCCACTTAAACACAATTTGAACTTAAAATTGACAAACTGATACAAGCTTTAAATCGACAAAACTGAGACAAGAACTAATAAACTTGAAGTATTTATACAAAAATTAAGTGATCACATAATTATAGAAAGAATATTTATTATAAACAACTAATTACCAGATTTAGTAGGTGCAAACTACCCTATTCATGGAATAGATTAGAGATTAGAATCGTGTTAGATCAAAACAATTAGAATACTTAGTGTAGGTACATCGGCTTTATTTTTAATGGTAAACAATTTTATTTTCTAAACAAAAATGTACACTGATTAAGTAATCACATCATTATAGAAAGGATATTTATTATAAACAACTAAGTGTACTTCGGCTTTGTTTTTAATTGTAAACAATTTTATTTTCTAAACAAAAATGTCGTACTCTGAAATATTTTGTTAACAGATTTTATGTACAGTGCATAAGAATTAGAAAAATAAAAATAGATATATATTTACCTATTCAAATTATAATTTGGCAACATTGTGTCATTATACAAAGATTAAGCACACAAAATATTACCATAAATGATTAAGGACCCGGAGGCATTTCGATTGTACCCGGGAGGCATTTCATCTATGAAAATAGGTACCTGAAAAAACGGGAGGCATTTCGATAACACCGGAAAATTTCTGATAATAGGGGACTGAGAGGGTTGCCCATAAGACGCATGGGACCTTTTTTATTGCCAAACACTTCCCCTACACGGTGGTATTTTTTATTCTTCTCCACCTTCCTCCCAGGGTGAAATATTGAAAAATTTCGAAAAAAAAAAAGTTTTTTGATTTATTTTTCTAATTTGGGAAATCGATAGACTAGTAAACTTTTTTCTATATTAATCTACATACTTATAAAAAAAATCAACCGTATTGCTAATTGCTTGTACTTTTGGTCTAAGATGACCCATACCGACTGGCCAATAAACCTTTTTAAAATTTTAAAAAACGCATTTTAAAGCAAGCGAAACGAAACACCACTACACTGATATTAACTCAACCACTCGTAAAATCATATTTATTACAATTAAAAACAATTAGTACATTAAAAATGTATCTACTAATTGTCGAGAGAAATTCAGTTTGAAATTGCAGTACTTTGAGAGGCGTAAACTTGAACAATTATCAAATTCTTTCTAGCTTAGTTTGTTATTTGGGCTGCGAAATCGGGTCGTTGTACCAGAATTGATGATATTATAGAAATAGAAATTTTAATTTCAATTACAAGAAAAAACTATATTAATAATATGTAATTATTGGTATAAAAATTAGTTTTCATTAAAAAAATCTAGGAGGGTTAAGTCGGGTGACCTAGGTGGCTATTCCAACATTGGACTTCGTCTATCTATCCATCGAGAGCCCTATCTTGTTGAATTTTGTAATGATTTAAATAATTCTTTTTACGTATGGAGCTAAATCATGACTCTATGGTGGATGTATGTATGAATGTATTTTGGGGTGACTTTCGCTGAGACCTAAAAGATCTATTGTGCCCCCTTACTTCTACTTTGAAACTAGTAGTTCCTTTAGTCCTATTTCCCAGAGGAATTTCATGATGTCTGCAGGCTTCAGCTTGGGTAAATGTTCCTCTTCTATCCAGTAGATCCAGTAGATCTTTCCAATGGTCAGATCTTCTCTTTTTCTGGCTTTACCTATATTACATTGGGGCTGATTCCGCTAAAGGGCTCAGGCCCCCAGAAAGGTATTTCAGTCCCCCCCTTTGCTAGTTCATCTACTATTTCATTTCCTTCTATTCCAGTGTGTCCTGGAATATACAGTAAGTTGCTCTCGCCCAGTTCATTGAGTTTGTCTAGGCATTCCCTCACCATTTTGGTACTGATTACACAAGAGCTCAGTGCTTTAATGGCTGCTTGACTATCCGACATTATGATAATCCTTTGTCTTCTGTATCCTTTATCAATATTGAACTGGACGCACTTTCTTACGGCGTGGATTTCCCAAGCTTTGAGAGTGTTTGGTTCCTGGCCCGGACACTCCTATCCTCGTGGATACAGAGAAGTTCAATTATATAAAAAATATTTGTCGAATTTTCGAGATATCGAGCATTTTTTAGATATTTACCTTCGAGGGTCGAAACAAA
The DNA here is from genome assembly GCA_910591685.1 of Galerucella tenella. NCBI lineage: Eukaryota > Metazoa > Arthropoda > Insecta > Coleoptera > Chrysomelidae > Galerucella > Galerucella tenella. The sequence goes on from CAJUYH010010988.1 coordinate 3,303, forward strand.
GCCGAAATCTTTGATGGAGAGTCGTACGTAGTATAGTGGGAAATGAAAAATCCTCTCCCTAAAGAAGATATTTTTTCTTTCGGTCGAGGAAAACGACTCTAATTGCTAACGGAATTTAATTAAAAGAAAACTGAGACTGTGCAACGTTTATAGTTAGCTCGGGGCTTCAATTATATATATACGTTTAAAAAAAAGGATGAAAAAGACTGAGGTTGAAAAAGGAACCAGTTATAATATTTCTATTAAAGGTATATTTTTCTTAAAGAATTTTTTGTAAATTGAGAATATTTTTTTGGTTGAGTTCATGCATTTTAGCCTGACTCACACGAGATATATTCTTGATTGATCTGGAATCTCAGTGACCAAGTCTGTACCTAGCGGTTGAGATGTAGCGATATTTTTATGCTTATTAGGTCCTTTTTTGTAATTTTTTTCACAACTTCCAATATATGCATCTCATTTTTCTTCTCCATTCCAGCTGCTAATATGTTGGGATTTTAAATCACCTTAAAATACCTAATCCTAGGTCCAATAAATTCAAAATGTGGAAGGATTTGCTATAACCGATTTGTACCTTCATGTACCAAGTCCATTAACAAAATTGAAAAATATATGTTCCATGACAAACCGGATCGGTGTTTTTAAGAATACGTCTCGTGTGTGCCGAGCTTTAAATTAGTAAGAAAAAAGAAAATTCGCGTATCAAGACTAATGCCTAGTTTGGGAAAATATGGAAAACGAAATTAATTTTTCCTATTGAACTTTTTTTGTAAAAATAAAATTTTCTAATGAAATCAAAACGAAGTACCTATATAAAAGAAAGCTGCAACTTTTATATTTAGCTCGGTATGTGGAAAATCATAAAAAAAACTAGGAAAATTCTATTATTCAAATGGAGAAATGGAACGAGACGAAATTTTCTTTATTACTTCATTAATGAAATATGTAGTTTTCCATTCGCCGTATTTTATATACGTTTCCGTATAACTCTATCAAGGATTAATTTTCCGTTTGAAACTTCCATTTCGGGAAGCATATTAACACATTATTTTTCTTATGCAAGAGTCCTTCGAGAGGGGGAGAGAGAGAGAGAAAGGATTTGGGAAGATAAGAAAGAAATTTTTGCTGACTTTGATATTAAATTAAAAAATAATGAAATTGACAATATCTAACGAATTTTCAATGTATAAAACGCATAAAAATGGTCCTTCGAGCCGGATTTGCTTTTTTACAGGAAAATTTCATAAAAAACTTCAACGAATCCCAACTCAAACTCATTAGGTGTCATTTCTTTTAATTACTTTGATATTGAATTAAAAAATAATAAAATTGACAATATCTAACGAATTTTCAATGTATAAAACGCATAAAAATGGTCCTTCGAGCGGAATTTGCTTTTATACTTGAAAATTTCAAAAAAAACTTAAGCGAATCCCAACTCAAACTCATTAGGTGTCATTTATGTCAATCATTTTGATATTAAAACTCATAAAAAGGGTCCTTCGAACCGGATAAGCGTATTTCACCTACAACTAGCCGTATCGCCGTATTTTATATACGTTTCCGTATAACTGTATCAAGGATTAATTTTCCGTTTAAAACTTTCATTTCGAGAACCATATTCACACATTATTTTTCTTATGCTAGAGTCCTTCGAGAGGGAGGGAGAGAGAGAAGGGATTTGAGAAGATAAGAAAGAAATTTTTGCTGATATAATTCAAAATTATTTAAAAAAATATAATTATGATGCTAGCAGCAAGATTTTCCTGTTATATAGTACATTTTGTATAACATTTTTCTTTGATTTTTTTATTTTACCTAACCTTATCCAACCCCAGAAGTTTATCTCGGTATTATCCTGGATTTTCCAAGGTTAATTCCTTATTTTCCCGGGTATACACTGGATTTTCCCAGATATATCGCGGATTTTCCAGGCATATTTCAAGGTTTGTACCGTCTTTACCGGGAATTGTCCAATATTTTCCGGGTTTGTACCAAATTTTCCGGGAATTGTCTATGATTTTTCGGTTTTGTGCCGGCTTTTCCGGAAATATTCTAGCCTAGAAACTAGCCCGGAGCTTCTCTTCGGACTTTCCCTGAATTTTCTGAATTTTCCAGGTTAATTCCTCATTTTCCCGGGTATACCCTGGATTTTCCCAGATAAATCGCGGATTTTCCAGGCTTATTTCAAGTTTTGTACCGGCTTTTCCAGGAATTGTCCAATATTTTCCGGGTTTGTACTGAATTTTCCGGGAATTGTCTAAGATTTTTCGGTTTTGTGCTGGCTTTTCAGGAAATTTTCTAGCCTAGAAACTAGCCCGGAGTTTCTCTTTGGACTTTACCCGAGTTTTCCGGATTTTCCAGGTAAATTCCTTATTTTCCCGGGTATGCACTGGATTTTCCCAAATAAATCACGGATTTTCCACGCTTATTTCAAGGTTTGTACCGGCTTTGCCAGGAATTATCCAAGATTGTCCGAGTTTGTACCGGATTTTCCGGAAATTGTCCAAGATTTCCCAGATATTAACCAGAAGTTTCTCCACGAACTTTTCCCCCTGAGATTTCCGGATTTTCCAGGTTTATTTTTACATAAATAAAAAATGAAATGGAAATCATACATCTTACCCCCAAAGAACGCTTCACTCTACCTTACAAGGAAATGAGGAAGTCACCCAAACTGAAAGAAATTATGCCACAAATTGGAGAAAACCGAAGAGATCAAGTTGTCTTAAACTGCCTGCGTATAATTTACGCAATAAAGACCCAGTACCATTTTGATACTTTTCTTACTATAAAACACATCTTAAGAGTGTCCTGAATTTTTAGTTTTTCATAAATAAAATAAAAGTACTTACTAAACTTGATATAAATCTTACCTGAAACAAAAAAAAATTGAAATAAAAAAAATGTTACAATATTTTTCATTTTAAAAGAAGAGAAGGAGAAGGAGAGAACACATGTGACCTATTGTACATCCTCCCGAGAAATTGTCTCCTAGGTCATCGTCCATTCTGTTCTCAGAAAGGTGGACAGGTCTCTAGGAGACATCATCTTTATATCGGCAGGTGTAGGCCAAGACTCACCGAACACACACTCTCTTATGTACGATAACTCCGGACACTCGCATGAGTTTCATCTTCCTGTTCACACATCCTGCATAGAGGGATAGAAAAGGACCTAGATCTATTGAGCACAAGCAGGCAAAAAATAAAGGGGATTGAAGGAGCTTGAAACACTGTTGCATGTTGTTCAAGTTCAGTCTTTGGAAGATCCAACTCATCCTTTTGGGCCCGATTGTAAGCTCATCTCAGCTAGACTCTTGCAGTCTTGCAGAGTCGCAGTGGAGGGCCTTATAGACCCACTCACCTCAAAGCTAACCTAAGCTCAGAGCTCTTGTACACAACAAATGGGAAGGATCGATTTCTTTGACACTGAAAGAGCTCTGTCTATCTCAGTAAAAGTTTTAGAACCACTAAAATTGGTGTTATAAAATGTGTAAAATCATAGAAATGATCGGTTTTCCTTTTGCAAACTTCTATATTGAAATTTACCTTCAAATTATTATTCCACTATGTTTCTATTTCATATAACCGAGAATCTTATTTAGATAGACGGGTGAAATCGAGGGATTTTCAGGTGTAACAGAAATTTACATGCATAATTTAATTAAATTTAAAATTTTCACAGCACTACTACGTATACATAAACAGAATTAATATTTCGTCTTTTTCATTCTTGCGCTTGTGATACGATTAAATAAATATTACGAGCATAATTAGAGATTTAATTTGTTTTTTTTAATATTACGCCATATAATTTATTGGTTTACGTACAACATTGTAAAGCCGGTTTCTTTGAAGACGATATCATGGTTATTAATTTAAACAAATAGTTTGTTACATTGCCTAGAGAAAAATCGAGGCCATGGGCTTCGTCAGAAAGACAAGCTTATGGGGTGAATTGTAATACCTGGGGGGTGAGCCACACTAGACCTAACGAAGGTCGCTGTGGTGGTGGCGAGAAGAACTCGCATAGAACCTAACGTAACCCATCAAGTAGCAAAAAAACATCAGTAAACGGGTTTGTTAAAAAATGACCAAAAATCCTGAATTTAAACCATTTTCGACAACTTATCAACATCTCTTTATTTATTATATATTTATATATTCCTACTGTTTGTAAATTCTTTTCAAGTACGCCTCCCTCCACCTCCATCCGCAGTGAAAAGAAGCTCCGGCTCTAATTTTTGTTTTTATTTACCTTTTCTCGCAGAAGCACTTAAAAAATATTGCTACAAAGCTCGAGTTTGATCTGTCAGAAAAGTAAAATCCTCGACAAACAATCACTTTTCCTTTTTCCCTCAAAGGACAAAAGGAATATCGGGGAAGAAAAACCACAGAAAAAGGGTAGGGAGTATATATTTTTTTTACACTGTTAGATTTCCTGATTCGACAGTTCAAGAAGTTTTTATACCTAATCTAGATTGGTGAAAAACTGTAGAGAATCATTTAATAGGTTGGCGAGAGATGGAACTAAGTATGAGCCAGCTGGAGATAGTTACCGACCTGGAGAATGGACACTGTGCCATAAGAAAACATCTATACTAAATGGGAGAAGTTAGTGATTCTTGAGCAAACCAAGTGATAAAGCACTGCCATAGTGAAACCAATCATCACTTATGGAGCCATTGCGTGGAGTAGTAGCCTATTGACGACGAGAGAAAACCTCTCCAAAATTCAAAGACCAGCCTGTATATGCATTACAGGAGCAATGAGAACATACCCAACGGCAGCCATGGAAGTGATTCTCAACCTCACCCCACTACATATGGTGGTGAAAAGCGTTGCAGAAAGAACAAGATACAGACTAAGTAGAGAGTGGAAATCAGACAACCTGAGACATGCCACAAGACGGTTTGATGGGAAAGTATAGTTTTTCAAAGAAATTTTTTACGGAAGGAATGTGATCCAAATACCATTACCAGACTTGGAAAGATTGCCATTCAATGGTACACAAAGGAATGGCACAATGGGCCCGCCAGTGGCCTCAGTGCCCTGAACCATGACTTTAGTTTGGCTAGGTCAAGGCTCGCCTGCACATTCAGTAGTTACTTTTCGTTACTTTTCAAATGCAAGGTTTGTGAAAATAGGAAAAAGTTCAAATTTATTTTCGATAAGATAATGAAACAGTGTATGCCGTCGACGAACCATTTAATCTCGTGTAGATTATGGCTCATTTTATATGACAGATGATATAAACCGTTTTAGTCCTTATTTGTCAAGAGGTGTCGACTGAGTCCTCGACTTGAGAGAAACGGAGAGCGGCGAGGAGGAGGACGGGGGGGGGGGAGGAGGAGATTTGTCGTCTTGGAAAACTGTCTATCATTTCATTCAGCGTCTTTGTTTATGCATCTCAGAGGCATTTGTCTCGTTATCTCGCTTTTTCCTGACTATTTCCTGTCGTGGGACAGAGGCAATCAGCGTGTTGCTGAGTTGCGCGAAACGAAGCTATAAGAGAGGAAAAAAAAGGGGGAAAATGAAGTTTTTCTTGTAATGAGAAAATATGTTGGGAATGTCTTTTATCTTTATGTGAAACAGACGTCATTCGTATTAAGAGAATGAGAATTTATCTTCCACATTATTTGCAGAAAAATATAGAAATATTTTTTCGATCGATACAGACGAAAATTTAAATGGAAAAGTCAAAAACTGAACTATTTTGGGGTTTAAATTAAAACTAAGAGTAGTATTTATACTGAAGACTTTTTATTTAGTAAGCAGGGATAGATTTGGGGTTCTGTATTTGTAGAGTAGGGAGGGAGTGTAGGCTCACAGCACTTAGGCCAGGTCACATAAAATACAGGGTGTTCCATTTGTAAGAGGAAAGAAAATGACAGGTTCGAGTTTCCGTTCACCCTGTATACAAGAAAGAATATAATTGAAATTTGATAGGAAACTGCTGATATTACATCATATTACAAAACTCTGTTTGGCAAAATGCATTTTTTTCTTCAACGTACAACAAGCTGCAGAGCGTTGATTTACCTACGATTTTCACATAAACGTGTCCATATCTTTTGAAGGAGTCTGTATAACGTGGAAAAACCTTATATCAAAAGCTTCAAAAAAATGTAACCAATCCGAAGTCGGTATAATATACAGGGGTTCCCATTTGAAAAATCATACAGGGTGGGGCAATCTTCTGACATCGGAGGATTACATCGTTGTGGTGATAGATAGAACTTTATAGTTTTGTGTGAGCTAATACAGTTACTGAGAGCACATTTTGAAAATACTTTCGATTCTACAGGGTGTTCCAAAACCACGTAGCAGCACAAACTTACATTTTTTTTAAATGGAACGTACTATACTTTGTTTAAGAATCGAAAAGATCTCACCGAGAGCGTTACAAAAATATAGCACTCTAATATATTATAAGGGTGTTTAACAAAGATATGGCCAATTATTAGCAAAAAAGACCTCCTCTTTAACACTCTGCAGAACAGTGAATTAAAATAAATCAACAGGTCTTTGTGTTCAAATGTCATACACACATCATTGGCTGTGCTCAGTATTAATTACTTTTTTCATCTGTGGCTTCTTTAAAACAGAGTGAAACAAAACGCAAATCAAGCAATATCTCAAAATTTTCAAATGAATCACCCTTCAAGTCTTTTTACAATTTGTTAGTACAATTAATAAACTTTCAAACGATGTAATAAACTTAGGGCCTTAGTTGATGGAAAATCGTAGATATTTTATGATAATGGTCAAAAACAAGTATTTTACGTACACAAATAAAATGGTATTAAATTTTTACATGCAACCTCTTGCAAATTTTAACATTCCTAAGGCATATATTTTAATCGTAATTTTGGATGCATCTACAATATCTAATCGATAAAATAAAATGTTTGCTAATACCGTAGGTACCTACCTGGAATTACCAAAAATTTCATATTTATTCATGTTTCACTTTCAAGAATTGTTATTATAGGCTTGTTTGAGAATGGGCGAAACATAATCAAGCCATATTTTTGATTATATCAAGTGGGCTACTATCAAAATAGTATCTACTAATAAATGTCAAAGAAATATTGCTGTATTCTTCGTTTGTGTTTAGGAAGTTGATTCAAACACAATAGTTAACTTGTGGTTCCAACAAGATGGAGCATCTGTGTACCAGAAATTTTACCGACAGGTGGATAGGACGTGGTGGACCAATTTCGTGGCCTCCTCGATCTCCAGATCTCACACCGATGGATTTCTTTTTATGGGGATACATCAAGCAACTTGTGTATCAAACGTAACGCATTTTCCACAATAACTCCAGCTATGTTGGAAAGAGTAAGATCCTCGTTTTTGAAAAGAATTGTATGGAAGTAAATGATCGCCATTTTGAACACTTAGCATAAACTACTATACTTTTTATAGAATGTCAATGTTCATTTATGTAAATGTGAGTGTTCTTATAATGTTGGTTTTCATAATTGTTAGTTTTTCAAAAATAGAAAAAGTTGGAAAATGAATTATAAGCTTGCATTTTACATAACTAAGATATACTGTTTGTGGTGACTTGAGTAATTATTTCGTAAAGACTACAAACTGCTTTTATATTTATTAGTACCTACTATAATGACATTAGCCTACTTACAGTACAGTAAACAAAAATATTTCTTCCAACATAATTCCTTCTTTCCTTCCTTTAATGGTAAGAGTAGAAGTCAAAGATATCTTAGATGCATCCAAAATTACGATTAGAATTTATGCCTTAGAAATGTCAAAATTCACAAGATGTTGCCTGTAAAAATTCAATACCATTTAATTTGTGTGTGTAAAATACTTGTTTTTGACCATTATCATAAAATATCTACGATTTTCCAATAACTGATGCCCTAAGTTTACTACATCGTTTGAAAGTTTATTAATTGTACTAACAAATTGTAAAAAGACTTATAGGGTGATTCATTTAAAAATTTTGAGATATTGCTTGATTTGCGTTTTGTTTCACCCTGTATTAAAGAAGCCACAGATGAAAAAAGTAATTAATACTGAGCACAGCCAATGATGTGTGTATGACATTTGAACACAAAGACCTGTTGATTTATTTTAATTTACTGTTCTACAGAGTGTTAAAGAGGAGGTCTTTTTTGCTAATAATTGGTCATATCTTTGTAAAACACCCTTATAATATATTAGAGTGCTATATTTTTGTAAAGCTCTCAGTGAGATCTTTTCGATTCTTGAACAAAATATAGTACGTTCCATTTAAAA
>CAJUYH010010989.1:0-11575 GCA_910591685.1 Galerucella tenella
TTTTGAACAAATATTTTGGATATTTATTTCTTTCACAAGCAGATAAAACAACACCAAACTTAGGGTGCGTTCACAAAGAAAGCTGGTTGAGAGTTTTGTTGTGTGTACATTTCGTCCTCAGTCTCAGATGGACCAGCTGGTGCAGGGATCTCGTCATTATCTATGATGGATACATTGATCTGGTCTTGTGTCATGTTTTCGGGCTCAGTATATTCCTCCTCGTCTTGTGTTTCCGGACTGGTATTCTGCTGTTGAAAAATTTCATCTGTACTTAATGTTTCAAGCATGGAACAGTTACCAGAGCTTTTTCGAGCCTCAACACTATCTTTCAAAAAAGAAAGTGCATTGAAATACTGCCACTTGCATGTAATAGCTTCATCTGCTCCTGCTCCGGATTTGGGACGTACTAATTTTGATAGCTCTGTAGCATACTGGTCTCGCAGATATTTCCATTTCTTCCTCAGCGTCTTATCTAAAACAAAGGAGTACATTGACATTGTCTATGGTTAACGATAAATCTGTGGTGTATGTGCACTTTTAAGCTCTGTATCTGTAACTGTAAGAATTTGAAGGGTGGGTGACCCCCACAGCACTTAGGCCACAATTGGCCCATTGTGCATCCTTCAGAGGTTCAGACTTCCTTCTGGCTCGTCATCCAGCCTACTTGTTTGAAGTAGGCGATAACGTCGCCGGAAGTAAGCTCCATCATGCTTGCTAGTGTTAGCCTGTACTCGCCGAATACGGAAAACCTAAATTGAGAGAGTGTCGGACATTCACAAAGAATGTGTTCGACAGTCTCATCTTCCTGTTCACATCCGCTACAAAGTGAAGTGTCAGACAGACCCAGTCTGTAGAGGTGTTTTCGTGGGTGGCAGTGACCGGTCAGAATACCCGTGGCTGTTCGAAGGTTCTGTCTGTTCATAGTCACGTATTTTTTGGCTACTTTGCTGTCCGGATACTGCAGCAGTTCCTTGGCAAGCCTGCAACCTTCTGCATCGTCCCATCTATCCTTAAACTTATCCAGGGAGTGTTCCTTTATTAGGTCAATCATAGCCGACGCCGACAGACCAATGAAAGTGCCAGGTCCCAAGAGTTTTTGGGAGGCTGCTTTCCTGGCTAGTGAGTCGGCAATGTGGTTACCTTACGATTTACTGTGCCCCTTGATCCAGCCTAGAGTGACTTCGTTGTTGCTACAGGCTTCGATCAGGGACAGGTGACACGTGATACGTGATACGTGGTCTGTTCAGGGCTAGTAGTGCTTGTCTACTATCCGTAAGGATGTGAATTTTATTACCTGTGTTTCTTTTGGTAATCTCTTTTGCGGCGATGTAGATAGCAGTGAGCTCTGTTTGAGCACTTTTAAGCTTTTAGCTTAAGCTTTTAATATTGCTTGCTAAACCACTTTTTATTTTTTTAGGTATTTGATTACTGGATCATCATTTCGGACAATCTCCTTTAATTTCCGTGTTGGTGTTAGTACTGTTAGCAACATTGTAAGGGAAGTTGGTGACAGCCATTTTGACAGTAATGCAGCCCCTCCACATGCCTGTGCCTTCAAAGAATCAGTTTGTAGAGATTGCTTATGATTCCTTCTCCCCATGGAACTTCCCTAATTGCATAGGTTGTTTGGATGGTAAACATGTAAGAATGAAATGCCCTAAGAAATCATGATACATGTTTTACAACTACAAACAAGTTTCCTCAATAGTATTGCAGGGATTAGTGTCGCAAACAAAATGATGGTGAAACTTTTGAAGCCTCTGACTTATTAGGACTGATGAGAACCAATAGTCTCAAATTTAGAATATTTACCTGGTGTTGTAGAAAGATTTTGGTTACCCTTCCTCAACATAAGGGGGCTCCAGATTTATATTGCAAATCCAGAATGTGGTTAAGTGAACTTTATTCCCACGCCACTGGTAAAATGAAAGGTCCGTAGATCAGTCCTCAAATCGTTTAATACAATCAACATAAAATGAAACGATTGTTACATAACGCACTAATTACAAAAAATAATTACAAACAAAATGAATATCCCTTCCCAATTTGGGAAGTTCCTAAAGAAAATAATTTTGATGCACATACAAATATTCGGTTGTAAAAAAATAAACAATAAAGCAAATATGTAATATAAATTTATCAATTATACCGGCATCCTACATGGTATAACATAAAATAGGTTGGCTACGCCCCTGAGGGGTGTCCACGTTGTTTTTCTGCGCGTGAAAAGTTCTTCGTTCCGCTACTTGAAGAATAATTTTGTCAAAAAGAATTTTTGTACATTACCCCTCTCGATGAATTTCTGGCACTTTTAACAATTTAAATAATTAGTTAAATGTAAACCGGCAATAATGAGGTTTTATGCACCTTAAAGCAATTACTTTTAACGCTTGGACATCTTCAGCCACAGAGTCCTACTTGACTGTAACATGTCACTATGTTGATTGCTCATGGTGTCTAAAATTAGCTGTCTTATGTACAAAACCAATGAAGGAAACAAATCACACAGCAGAAAATCTGTCAAAAGCCTTGAATGAAATTTTTATCGAATGGCACATTGAGAATAAAATAGTTTGCATTGTGACAGACAGTGCAGCAAACATGGTCAAAACGTATAGTCTTTTAAAAAAACGGCACATGCCTTGCTTTGCACATGTAATGAACTTGGTGGTACAAGACTCTTTACCATGTGTGGATAATATTTTGAAAAAGGTGAAAAGTACAGTGACTTACTTCAAAAGTAGCTATGTGGCAATGGAAGCGATTGAAAAAGAACAAGAACAAACCAGTGCTGAAACTGAACAAAGAGTTCCCCTGAAATTACTGCAGGAAGTTCCTACTAGGTGGAACAGTGTCTTTTACATGGTACAACGCATAAACCAAACAAGTGAATTCCTTAATAGGGCCTTATTGCATCTTAAAAAGGCACCTGTACCTCTTTCATTGGAAGAGTGCAATATATTTTAAAAAACATTGAAAAGAGTACTTGTTTTGAAAAGGCAACGGAAGATATTCAAGGTACTTAAAAAAGGTTAATTTTTTATACTGCTTTACTAACTTCTCTATTTTTTTAGGTAATTCTTACGTAACCCTTTCTTTAATTATTCCATTAACATATGGAATATTCACATATTTGAACAGCACGTTAGTGGAACTGAAGACAGAAGAGGGAAAAACATTGTGTTCAAATTTAATAGAAGCTGTGAAAACAAGGTTGTTTCCAAACGAAGCACGGACAGTAACTAAATTAGGTACAATACTGGATCCTAGGTTCAAGGAGGGCTTTAGATCTGCAGAAAATGCCAATTCTGCCAGTATATTACTCGAACAAGAAATGTTTAGCCTAATTAAGAAAGTGTCCGATGTCCAGGAACAGGAAAACCAAAGTAGCAGTGGAGTTGCAATTCAGCAAACAGATTCATCCGGATCAAGCAAGTTGACTTTGTTTGAGTTTTTAAGAGATCGACTTAATGCAAAAGAGAAGTCATTGAAAGCAGACATTATAATAACCAAACGTCAGTATATGGAACGAGTCAATGCCACTGAGAAAACAGATCCACCACTGTTCTGGAAGGTAAATTAAATTATTAATTTCCAAGATAATTTCCAACATTTGTGTCAGAAGCGCTCCAGCTCTGATAAGGTAAATTCTATAAATGCACAATTTGTGACTAAGATGGAAAAATTAAATTAGAAATACCATACAGTTTGATTGATTTGAAATATTTTTAGGTTGCAGGTGTAGAAATAAAACCTATTAACGAGTGCGCGCGGATATTCTTTTGTATCCCAGCCACCTCCGCTGAAAGTGAGAGGGTATTTAGCACAGCTGGTAAAATCATCGAGCCAAGAAGAACTCGGCTAAAGTCAAAAAAGGTGGATATGATCCTTCTTTTAAATAAAAATGTTTCATTATTTTAAATTTTTTCAAATAAAGTTAGCATAACATTACATATGGTATGGTACTGGTAAATTATTTGAAATTACCAGTCTTGCAGACTATCGAAAACTATCGATAATTATTGATGGTTTAGAAAAAACTATCGATGGTACGGCACATAATTAGGGTTTTATACATTGGCTTTTTGACAGTGCTTAACAAAAAGAATGGGTAAGAATATAAGACACATATTGTTACAGTCATAATATTACACTGTACTGTCATATTTTTCAGATGTTGTAGAGAGTGCTGTTAGGACGAGGTTGTCTCCTTTACTTCGAGTAAGTTTATAGCCGATTTGTTAATAATTCAATCAACTTCATTGGTATTTTCAGAATAAACACATATTATTTTTGTGTGGTCCGGTCCCGTACCTTCCAATAAATCTCCCGAATATGTTGGGCCTAGGGACGATGCAGGGTTCCCTTGGGTGATAGTGTGGGCATTAAGGTATAGTATTGCATACTTATATAACATAAAGCATTGATACATTAAATTTTTGGTGTCACAGATCAAGCGGAGTTTTTAAGGTAAAGTAATTGTATTTACTTCTCAAAATAATGTATACATTGAAATTCTATGTAACAGCCTGAATAAATACAAGAGCATACTTATATGATATATGTTTTCCAATAAAACCTTTTTTTACTAATCCTAGATCCTCTTTTTTAAATATTGGAACGTGTTGAAGCATTTTTACTTAAAATTTTTCATTTCTATAAAAACATGAAAATATGTAAGTGAGTATATAAGTATATAATATGGTATTCTTCAGAACGTCACTGCTGATCGTATTTCGTTATTACAAGAAATTCCTCAACGTCGCTGAGTTTATCTGTAGATTGTAACGTTATATTTGACCACTATCATTGGAATATTTAAATATCTACCGGACGGCGAGTAGCCAGTCCTTTTCTCCTATCAACATGTGATTCTCGTCGAAAACCTGTAGCACCGATCATCGCTGACAGGCAAAATTTTTACATCTAATGTGCGACGAATAATCTCCGTTGGTGAGGTTCAGTATACACTGATATTGGTCAAATATTTCAATTCTTCTTTCTTATAGAGAGATAGAAATTAAGAAGACACTGTTAATATTTAAATTCTTTCTCGAAGCGGAGCATGTGAACAGGAGAGGAATATACAACGTATGTCGATTGCTCATCGCATAGTTCAACAATTTAATAGCGAGTAGTTAAAATAAGCTTCCTTTCTCCTGTGAACCATCAACCGATAAGGTTAAGAATTTTTATTTTGTTGTGAGAGATTTACCTCAAACTTTATTTTTCTAAAGTGCATTAAATGTGAATGGTAAGTTGCATTTACGTATAATATGCTTTTTGTTTCTAATTTTTGCTTTTATAGTTTTCCCTTCTAGTGATAAGCGCCAGATACACACATACAATGATATTTTTTTTATCTTGTTCTTTTTCTTTTTCTAGTTTTTCTTATACAGGTGATAAAAGGTTCACATGTATATAGTTGAAGTCTTTAAAATATGTATATTTAGTTAACTAATTAATTCAATCTAAATACCAACTTAGAATATTATATTTCCGGATTACATTTTTTCATAACATTTTTTTATCGCCTTCTGTGATTGAAATAAGTAGTAAAATTGAGTTTTCATATTATTTAGATATTGTTTCTTTGATTTCTTTGATGAATGGAAATAAATAAGATTTCCTTAATAATTAATAATACCATATCACATTTCTTCATTGCTTCTTTTGTTTTTTTTATAGTAAAATACAGGATATATTTTTTTATGAACCACGTTCTTAAATGAATTTCTGAATTTCTTAAACACTTGTAAAAACGAATTACTGCAGATATCCTGAATTTTACATGAAAAAGATTGTAACTATTTCTGATACAATGTATCTTTCTTAGCACTTAGTACCGGGTCCGGTCACTTGAGCGAACGTTGTAGAAATCCTCTCAGGTATATTCATTCCCACTAAAAGGGTACTGGTCACTTGAGCGAAAACGAGGGATTAAAATTTAATGAATAGTTGAAAATTTTCTAAGAAAACAGAACAATCAAGTAGGTACTTATTTTAAACAAATCTCTTCGTTTGAAGGCATATAAATATCAGTGCACCTTAACACAATAATTTAAATATCTTCTGTATGTTCCTTGTGGTATATTATTCATTCTTTTTTTAATTTTTTGGGAAATTAAACCACAATATTTTTAAATTCTTTACTTCAACGTTTCGGTAGCGTTCCAGCTACCGTTGTCAAGAAAAAATAAGTAGAAATTAAGTAATTTTTTATCCCTAACTGACACAACAGAAAAAATTTGACAACTAGACAATCAAAAATTATTTTGAAGTTTAAGACTGCAAAATTTTGTTATCAAATTTTTATTAAGGTCCATTGGCAGCATATGCGAAAGCAGAAATCATTTCGTGTGGTGGAAAAAAGGAAAATTTATCGGTAAATATCAAGTGTTGAATCATAAAAGTAAGTGTAGTCAACTATTAAATCAACCAGAAGTGAATTCTTGTAAGTACACTATTGGAAATTGTAACTAAGTTAGTAAATTATTAAAATAACAATCAAAATATCAACACATAAACACAACAAGTAAAGCGATATTAGTAAAAAATTCAGCTAATAACCGGCCCACAGATATCGAATTTAAAATAGTACAGAGTCGGAGTAAGAATAAATAGAAAATTGTTAGTTTGGCAGGAGGGTTCAAGACGCGGCGTTTTGGTTGGGGGTGGATTGAGTAGCTTGCCGACTGGGCGCTCGCGGGACCCGGGTACCTGTCATATTGCACTAATCGAAGTTCAAAATGAGTGATATGGGGGAGATAAAAGTAATGTTTGAATTTTTGAAAGATAAAATTACATCTATTGAAAATAAACTGGAAAATAATATGAAAGAAATGATAAATCTAAAAAAAGAGAACCAGCTTTTGCGACAGCAAATGGAAAAACAGGAAAATAGGATCGAATCAATGGAACGAGAAATCAAAAAAAATAATATGATAATACAAGGAATTGAGGATATGGAAGAAGACAAAGCCGAAGATGTAAGAACAAGAGTTGAGATGAAACTAAGGGAAGCCAACATAAACCTAAATTTAAAGACCGAAGCGAGTGAGGTACGGAAACTAGGAACTTTTAAGGTGAATAAAAAAAGACCAATACTTATAAAATTTATACAGTTTGAACAAAAGATGGAGATAATTAAAAAGGCGAAGAATCTAAGAGGCACAAATATATGGTTAACTGATGACTACACAAAGAAAGTCCAAGAAGACAGAAAAAAATTGATACATCAACTGAAGCTAGCAAGGTCAGATGGAAGAAGGGCGTTTCTTAAATACGACAAATTAATTGTGGATGGAGAGGTGTATGACAGACACAGTTTTGAACAAGAGGATGAAGGGGAGGAAGAAGCAGGAAAAAGAGGTAAACGAACATTAAATGATAGATCACCAGAAACAGGAACCGAAGGAGAACAAGCAAAGAAATTGTCTAGAACGAGGCAAAAAAACTACTAGAAGAAGGAAGGGAAGTAAACGGAAACGAAGACAGCAATGAACAGGAAAAAAGAAATGGAAACCAAAGTAGGCCTAGCATTAGTGATAATAATAGATATAGACTTAGTTATAGTATTAGTAATAGTAATATTATAAGTGGGATTGATAGGGAAAATGTTTATAATATTAGAGACGAGAGTAAAGATAACGGAAATATGATAGCTAATAAAAATAGAAATAAATTTAAAAATGAGGAAAATAATAAAAATACCAATGGATTTAGAACTAAAAAAAACAAAGTAAAGGAATTGAAATTATGCACGTGGAACGTCAGAACCATGTTAATACCGGGTAAAATGATGGAAATTGGGGACGAATTAAAAAAATACAAAATAGACATAGCGGCTTTACAGGAGGTAAGATGGGAAGGGCAAGGGGTGGTAGAAACAAATGATTTCAGTTTTTATTATTCAGGGAATAAAAACCGAGGACAATACGGGGTAGGCTTCATAATAAGGGGTAATTTACGAGATCTTATATTAGAATTCAGACCAATAAGTGAACGACTAGCATACCTGAAAATACAATCAAAGCCAATGAATATTTCGATTATAAATGCATACGCACCAACTGAAAGTGCAGATAAGGAGGAGAAAGATAATATGTATGAAAAAATTGAAGAAGAAATAGAAAAAATACCAAAAGAAGACACAACATTTTTAATTGGCGACTTCAACGCACAAATAGGAAAAGAGGATTACTTGGGAAAAGTGGCAGGAACATACACGATTCATGAGAAAACAAACAATAACGGACAACGCCTATGTAATCTGGCAGCGAGGATGAATATGATAATAAGTAGCACTAAATTTTCCCACCCAAGAAAACACAAGATAACATGGACGTCGCCGGATAATAAATATAGTACACAAATAGATCACGTGCTTATTAATAGAAGAAGGCAGTCGTCGATCAAAGATGTACGAACATACAGAGGGGCAAATGCCGACTCGGACCATTACATGGTAGCGACAACAATTAAACAGAAAACAAAAAATATAAACGCCACAAAAATAAACCGAACCAAATGGAACCTTGAAAAACTTGGCAATGAAAACATAAGAAACGAATACGAGAAGCATGTGGAAAATATGTTAATGGAATGTGAAGAAACGGAGAATGTGGAATTAGAATGGTATAATATCAAAAAATGTTTACTGATCTCAGCGGAAAGTCAATTGGGAAGAGAAAAAAACGGAAAAAACAAGCAATGGTATGATGAAAAGTGTCGAGAAATTGTTAAAGCTAAAGGAAATGCTAGAATAAAATGGATAAGTACAAACAACTCAGAAGATAAAGAGGAATATGAGAGATTAAGGAAAAACTGCAACAAATTGATAAGAAAAGCTAAAAGAGAATGGATGGATGACAAAATAAGAAAAATAGAAAATGAAAAAACTAACAAAAATACCAAAGCCTATTATAAAAAAATAAATGAACTAAATAAAACATATAAAGGTAAAATTAAAGGTATAAGAAATAAAAACGGCGAGGTGATACAAGAAGAAACTCAGTATAAGCAAATCTGGAAAGAATACTTCGAGGAGCTACTAACTGAAGTAGTTCCAGATAATACAATAGAGGAAGAAAGCGAAGAGGCAAAAGAAGAAAATGTAACACAGGAACCAACAAAAAATGAAATAATAGAAGTTATTAAAAGAAGCAAGAATGGGAAAGCACCGGGCAAAGACGAAATAAACATGGAATTGATTAAGTATGGAGGAGAGGAGCTGCACGAAAGATTATACCGGCTAATAAAGAAAATATGGAGAGAAGAGAGAATGCCCGAAGAATGGGAAGTCGGACAAATAGTCACAATACACAAAAAAGGGGATCAACAGGAGTGCAAAAACTATAGGGGTATAACTCTTTTAAATGTAGCATACAAAATAATGTCAGCAATAATTCAAAGTCGCTTAGCTGGAAAAGCAAAAGCCATAATAGGTCAATACCAATACGGTTTCACACAAGGAAAGTCTACAATTGACGCTATCCATACTATCAAGCAGATAATGGAAAAGACCCATGAATACAAAATGGAAATAGAAATGCTATTTATAGATTTCCAACAAGCATTTGATTCAGTAAGACGAAGTGAGCTGATGAGAGGACTGAAGGAACAGGGGATAGAAAATAAGTTGAGAAGATTGATTGCAATGACTATGAAGGAGTCAAAAGTGAAGATACTTACAGGTAAAGGAGAAACGGAGGGCTTTGTATCTAATAGAGGCGTAAGACAGGGCGACGGTCTATCAACAACACTATTTAATTAGGCTCTGGAGCATGTTCTTAGAAATGTGAACAAGGGAAATTTAAGAACGAGCGGGGGCCAGATAGTCGCATATGCAGATGACATAGTGATAGTAACGAAAAGAAGGAATATCATGAAACAAATGCTACTAGAATTAACAAAAGAAGGGGAAAAAATGGGACTAAAAATAAATAGAAACAAAACAAAAATAATGAGAATTGGTAAGCAGTGTGAAAACAAAATGATAAAAATAGGGGAATATGAATTTGAGGAAGTGGAAAAATTCAAATATCTTGGAGTCACGATCAACAGTAAGGGGGAACGAAGATCAGAGATAGACGAAAAAATAATGGCTGCCAATAGGGTATACTATGCCAATAAGAAACTACTGAAAAGCAATCTATTGACAAGATACACTAAATTTAACATTTACAACACAATAATAAGACCTGTGATAATGTATGGAGCAGAAACGATAACAATGACAAAAAGAGATGAAGAGGAGTTGAGGATATTAGAACGAAAAATAATGAGAGCAATTCTAGGGCCAATAAAAACCGACGACAATGAATACAGACAACGTATGAATCATGAAATACTGAGAGAAATGAACGGAGAAGATATAGTAAACAGAATAAAGAGACAAAGAATAAAATGGCTCGGACATGTATGGAGACAAGGTGATCGAGCAGTCGCTTGCTCAATGCTACA
Source organism: Galerucella tenella (assembly GCA_910591685.1). Classification (NCBI taxonomy): domain Eukaryota; kingdom Metazoa; phylum Arthropoda; class Insecta; order Coleoptera; family Chrysomelidae; genus Galerucella; species Galerucella tenella. The sequence continues at coordinate 10,465 of CAJUYH010010989.1, forward strand.
GTGGGAGCCAGGTGGTAAGAGAAGGCAAGGAAGACCCAGATCTAAGTGGCTGAAGGAGGTGGAGGAGGATTTGAGAAGGATAGGAATCGTCAGATGGAAAGAAAAAACGAGGGATAGGAGACTATGGAAAAAAATAGGCGAGAAAATAATGAAATGAAGGGGATTGATCCACCCCAGAAAGCGGATCTAGAAAGCATTTATGCGGCGCAACCCCACAAGGGGTGTCTAGCCATTTTATATATATTAAGGTCCATTCATAGTAGATCATATCTGTGGTAAAATGTGAAATGAAATATTTCATTTTTTGACATTCCAACGATATGATAGTCTACTAGAAATGGAATCCAGTGAAGTGCACGTTCCAGGAACGGTTTTTATTGGGATAGCGCGTTTTTTCGCTTATATTGGAAATGTTGTTAATAAAACGCGTTTCTTGATAGTTTTTTTGTGTATGAATATTTAAGTTTTTGAAATATGTATACTCAGTTTTGTGATTTTGTGTATTGAAATGTGTATCGATTAACAACTATTCAAATTATAAATCATAAGAAAACCTGGATAAAAACTTATGATGCTATCCTGATAACGCAGGTAATTGATTATTGGAAATTTCTCTTTCTAACATTGGTAACCAAATTTGACTACATTCGGCTGAAATACTAGCTACACATTTATCTGCATTTAGTTGTATTAAAGCACTTTCTTTGATTTTCCGTCTTTTATTATTGGGTTCTTTTAATATTATTTTCGATGAATCCCATTGAATTTGATGACCCTCTTCCCAAGCATGTTTGCAAATAGCTGACTTAAAGAATTCCCTATCTTTGATATATTTTTTGTGTTCGTTTATTCGTACTTTCAATGGTCTAGATGTTTCACCTAAATAAAATTTGTCGCATTCACATGATATTTGATATATGCAGTTTTTTGAAGATTGTTCTTCATTCTTTGGTTTCGTTTTTGTTAGTATTGATCTCAATGTATTGTTCGATTTAAAACTAGTTCTAATATTGAATTGGTTACCAATTTTTTTAATTCTTTCCGATAAACCCTTAACATACGGTATTGTTAAGTTCCTAAAAATTATGTTAGCTGAATTATTAATATTATT
>CAJUYH010010990.1:9694-21268 GCA_910591685.1 Galerucella tenella
ATATATATATATATAAATTCGCAATCCTCTCTCTCTATATATACTTTTATCGTTGGCTTCCTCGATCACGATGAATACTTAACAATCGTTCTTGGAGACCCGCACTGCGAGCACGACTATTGTATCAGGTATGACGAAAAAAAATACACCTCAATTCCGCTCTCGCCATTTTCATTTCCGACAAATTACGATTACTTGGCTTCCACATATACATAAATATATATTTTCTGGTCTTACGTTCGCTCGATATCCGCGATTCCATCATTGGTATATAGAAATTAAAGTCAACTTATATATCGCGACATTCATCGTATATTTAATCGGCACATCGATGCTTAAGAGTTTGAATTGCAGAGTTTACACTAAAGTGTATATATGTATATCTGCGGCACGTATAGTCCATACAATTTAGATTGGATCGCTCCTGACGGTGAGATCTAAATGCCGAGAACATATCCCCACCGGTAATTGAAAATCGTGGCCGTGGCAAGCAGTGTTGGAGGCAGAATAGCTTGAGTGAGTACGAGAATGGGAAAGTGTGAGAAGGATGGAGCGGCCCCGCGGCGCGAACCAAATTTGGTCGGTTCCCAAGCGGAAAGGCTTACAGTTACAGTGAGGCTGCTCTAATATTGGTCACGACCACTCTTGCTTCCAATCGCTCTATCTTCCTACATATATATTACACTTCCTCGTATTCTCCATCTCTCATTTACCACTCTCATCCTCAATATTCAATTGATCCACTATTTCATGTCCGCATGAGCTTCGAATACTGAGCTTTAGTCGCATTGATTACCACAGTGCTATACACGGAAACAATTTAAATAGAATGGACAAATTAAAACAAGAAAAATGTTCAATTAGTCAAGTAAACTTCTGATTTTTTTTTTTTTTTTTTTTTCATCTACCGTTTTCATATATAATTATTAATAATATTTACTATTTCAATTCGAAATTGTATTTTGCTTCAGTTCACATCATTTTTATCATATTCCAAAGACATCTTGAAATATATACAACGTTTATCTTCTCTGATTTTATAGCTCAATATTTTATTGAATATACTGATGTATATAATTAAAAGCACTTCAAATATCGTTAGATGTATGAAAAAATTTAAGATGGCCCACGGCTCTTTCTACACTTAATATCTGATTATTATCTCATTATTCGCTTCTTTCAAAACTTCACCACTTTGCAATTTACTTACACTCCGTTAGGAATAATTTTCACTATAAAAAATAAATAAATTTTCACATCGAAAATAATTGTTAAAATTTACTTTTTTGACTTTTTTACATTTTGAATTTACCCAATTTCAATAAATTACACAATTAATTTATCTTCATCCGTGATCGAATATAAAAGCGAATTAATTGACATATTAATTTGTGCTATAATATTCAACATAAATTTACAAATAACAGGGGAATAAGATCAATTAATAAAATAAATAATAATCCTCTTAACAGAAAAATTATTGCACGATAATTAATACAACAAAAAAAAATTTTACTGTATGCCACAACTAATAAATATATCAGTGAAACAAAAGGAATATAATAATAAAATTAAGAGTAGAATAGATGCATACATGTTGCTTGTTTGTGGCTACTCACTGTAATGGCTGATTCAACAAGGTTTGTTCTACTTCACGATAAAACCTCTATATACAATATATGAATAGAACACTCGAACCACCATTGCATTACCATTTTCGACGTCTCATCTGCGGGAATACCCGACAATTGACTATAGTACTTTGCTGTCAAGTACTCGGAACACATTAATATTCGAATTTGGTATTCCAATGTCGGTATACATCGAGTACACCATTCGCGTCTAAGTAATTGTCGAATAGCGTGCGCGAGTACATTTTAAGCCAAACAACCTCTCTATATCTGTTATATTCCATTCTCTCATTCATTTCATTTTTCATTCTATTCATTTCTCGTGTATGCCTTAGACCAACTGAGAATGCATACACCCAATGATTTAACAATAAGAAAAGGCAAAAGACAAAATTGCAAATGAAGTCTTTTTCCACGGTGAAAGAAGATTGACTTCATGTTTACACGAAATAAATCATGCAGTAGAATATGAAAAAGTATTTATTTCCACCCAATGCTATATGTTTCGAATTTATTCCTATTCCATTGTTCAATATATTCATAATTAATAAATATATATATATATATATTTTCTTTTTTTCATTAAATATTCAATGAAATTGGTCGATGTGAATATAAATTGAAATATTTCGAAATTTGTCTTCACTAAATTGAAATTGATACATTAATAAACTGGTCTCTTGCATTCAGATTTGGCTTATAATTTATAATACAAATATAATCTGGTATATATGATTACTGGTTTAGAACAGTAGTAGTGCATCATGTTATATTCTATTTTTCAGTGTTTATACATCGATATCCATTAATATTCCATTTTAAATCTCTGTTATTATTGAAAGGTGGTAAGATTTAAGTGTGATGTTAACTATTGTGATGAAAAAAAATGAATAACTAAATAAAATCAAATGATTATTGCCCGCTATAAAAATTTGATTGTATTTTGATATCAATGAATATATAATTAATTGAGAAGTGATTTACTGCTAGTAATGCACTGCAACTCACATTTAACCCAAATCATATTCGTATTTGCACCCAACCACATTTGACTTTATAAATTCATAAATTTATTGTGAAATTCAAATAATAGTCTTCATATTCTATGCGAATGTGCTTATTTTTCTCCCACACATCACGAAAAAATTTTTTTTACGCAAGTTGTAGACTTGCTCGATTTTTTCACTTGATCAATTAATTTATCAATCAATTTACTTATTTGTAATGTAAAAAACATCACAGTACAAAGATGGTTAGAAATCAGCTTTTCAATTATCCAATGAACTAATTTATTCATGTGTTTACTGAAGAATAAAAAATAATATTGCGAAAAAAATACTTAACGAGATGTAACTAAAAGTTGGTGAATAAATGTGCTTATACAATAAATTTTTTCGAATAAACAATTGTTAACTCATTGAATACATAAAACAAATTATAACAGATTACATATATCAAATAAAATGATAATACAACATTGGAGAATGTGAAGTCAGCATTGTGGAATGGTATGTCATGACATCACTTTTGAACATTATATACCAGTGAACATATATATATTGGAGACGCCTCAGTCTCGTCGAATATCAAGCGGAAACCTATCGGGCATATCTCGAGAAATGCGATAAAGTTTCACACGTCCGTAACAGGGCGCTCTGAGCATTCCACAGTATGTATTGTGGAGAATCCCTTGAAACATTGCACGAGGTATGAGTAGGCAAAACATATATACATGCAGATAGATAGATATATATAGAGGACAATGAATAGTGTGCCAAGGTAGAAAGTCATAGAACATGGAATAACGTCATGGCATTACTAGATACACAATGCCATAACCGATGCTTTCAAGCAAATGTTTTTCGTGAACACGACGCAGTGTCTTATGGGAGTATGGGTGCAGTTTAGAATTTATATCGCGATAATCTGCATATTTGTCTTTATTTATATTGTTTTGAATTTCGCACTTGAATATTCACTTTATTTACATGCACGCAGAAACGGATTATAGTTACAAGTGATAATTATTTATAAAATATTTATATATGTTTGTATATTTAGCTATATTTCATGATGTGTTAAAATGACAATATTGAAATTGTACAATGAATATTATTTTTTTTTAATATATTATTTCTTTATTATTGATGATGATACGCATCATGTTATGATATATTCAGTCAAGTTCGCATTGATACGAAGGTGGAACACGAAGTTTGACTTTTACTTGCGGTGAGTTAGTTGATATTTATTTATGCACGGTTATGAAATACAAGGCGTCTTTTTTTCGCTTAAATTTTTCGAGTTTCTGATTTATTATTAATACTGCCAGACAACTGCACTTCAATCTGAAGTCATAGCCGGAAAAGTTCATGTATATTTATTGTTAACTGGGGACCGTTTAAACAGGGTAAATATTCCATGGAGCCCTGCAATCGTTGCATCTTCTCATGTTAAAGTCAACAAGAATAAACGCATGTGACTTTTATTGAAACGAGAATATTTCACTCATGTGTTTCACCCCTTCCAATGATCATAAATAAATGGCAAAAATTTTTCGCTTGATGTTATAAAAAATTAATTAAAATGTTTCGAATGTGTTTTAATATTCCGTTTATATGAAAGTTTTAAAATTGCAATAACATATTGTATATCTATTGTTGCAGAAGCTCATGGATGAATGAAAAAAATCTCTTCATAATAATCTTTAGGAGTAAATTTTGAAGACGGAACTCGATAATATAAATTTTTATGCTTCGATATTTATCGGCATCCACAAGTATTGGATCTTTTTTATTTACGTCTATTACTTACGTTAAAGTCGATAATCAGATCAAAGTCATTGAGCAATACTTGGTCATAATGTAATACTTCTGGTTGAGTAGAAAGCAAACTCGTGAGTTATAATATATTTTCGAACTTAGGTCTACTTTATATTATGAAAATTTGTTAGTTTTCAGCAACAATACATTGCGCATTGACCCATTCAGTAAAACATTCCGTCTTGAAGTTTGAAAATACGCAATAATGTAATTTCTCGCGGAACTACATATCAAGTCCAAATGTATATCCAGAAATAATACTTCATCTTCACAATTCACACAAACAAGATGAACTGAAATTCGACCCATGTACACCATACTTCATTTAGAACCCCATATATAAAGCAATGTAAGTAAAGGTGACTAAATACGAAATAGAATCCTCATTAGAAATAAAATCATTATCAATGGAAAAAAAATTGTTTGAAATAAATAAAAATGACATTCAAGTATGTTGATATGAAATGCACTTTCAGAATACAATATTAGATTTCTTCAAAGAAGGAAAGAATAAGAAAAATACTATTGGGAAATCAAGAATAAAATTGGCAATAAACTCAATTATCTTCGAATGACTTGGAGATGCCTCTTATCACAAACTACATTGCATACAGATTTTTATCAAAATCAAACAAGATTTAAATTATCCAGTGCCAATATGTATTCTATTTCATCATCATCCAATGCAAATAATGAATATAAAAATATGCGTATGCTTACAATAGTGGAACGTTGATTACACCGTCACTACTGGTATTTCAACAAATTTCGTTGCCAGCAAATGTTCACAAAGCTATATATGAAATGGTGTTTCATGAAAGAGAGCGAGATATTGGTTGCATTACAAATACGGGAATACCACCCCCAGGGTACACATATTTGAATGCACGTATATATGACTATTATGGCAGAGTGCGCGTTGTTCGCAAACTGGTCCACCGTGTAGACACGACCGGACATCGCGCGACAGCTAGTGTAATCCGCATTCACGAATGTGAGAATTAACGTACACCACAAATGTGCTCTCGTGTTATGTGAATATACCTACGATATATGTAGTCACGGATGAATGCTCAGTGCCCATGACTTTCTCGTTGGGTTACTAAATGCATACAGCTGCATCTATATAAATATATATATATATACGTTTAAACATGTACATATATTATGTGTATGCCTATATACATATGTTTACATATTTGTATATTATATGTGGTACATTGTTAATATTGTTTGTTTTAGTTATGACATGAGGAGTAAACTAACAGATAAAGCAACACACTGGAAGGATAAAGAGTATTTCGATGAGAGAGCGCACTTTGTTACATCTATGGAGCCTGCACGACTCAACATTAAACGTGTTAAGCAACGAGATGAGGGTGAATATATATGCAGAGTTGATTTCATCGGTAGTCCAACGAGAAATTCGAAAATTCATCTCACAGTTATTGGTAAGTTCGTGATCAATTCTCAATAGAAATTGCATTTTCGCCAAAATCTTCAAAATTATTTGGAATATCAGCGAAATCAAAAGGAAAATGAAAAAGAAAGAATAAAAAGAGAAGAACGTGTTGGCAATATTTCATGCGCCATTGTGGCATCAATTATGTTAAAATGGTATTTGTTGACATCATTGAACAATATTGCTGTCAATATATCTATACAAATATAGAGATATAAAAAATGAGGAATTCGATAAGCATATGAATCAATGTGTAACCGATAAAAAACAAATTTGACCACCTTTTGGTAACAGTAGATGCTATTTTAATGAAAATTAATCCGAAATGGACGTATCAGCATGACACATACATCTTTTTGCTCTTAGATCTCTTATTTTAACTATTGTTTTTTTCTTCATTTAATTGTATTGAACTTCAGTTCGATAAATAGAACAGAAGGAAAAGAATTATATCTCCATTTTGTTTTAAAACTTTAATTTCGAGCGAATACAACTATTTGCTTTTAGTGAGGGAAAATGCAACTGTGTTATGTATGAAGCTATTCTCATTGTCGCATTTATTTCATGTCACCGCTCTTCCGAGTGTCGATTGATTATTAATATTGTCAGTCCAGTTCACTTTTATTTGTAGTTATTTCACGATTTTCAGTTTTAATCTCAGAAAAGCCGCTATATTATATCCGCATTCCAATAATATTATTAATATTGTCACATTTGATAGAGTAAGTTTACAAAAGTTGTAAAATGTTAATAGAAGACAAGGACATTCCGAACATTGAAAATTTGCTTCATATTATCAAAACAGTAATAATTTATTTCAAATAAACTGTTTTTTATGGGACACTGTCAGTTCTCTAATACACTCCATCACATTTTTAATTTACATATCGACTAGATAAGAAACCTGTGATTTGCTATAAACTTTTTCATGCTACCACTCAATTTAAAAATAAATATGATCACAATGGAATCCGATATTTTAAACAGATCAAATAACACGGGAATATCACCCAAGTGCATCATATGTATAGATTTATTATTTCATATTTATTATTTGCAATTATATTAATTTTATCTCTAGCACACACATGGAACTGTGAGCCATTAAAAACGTATTTAAAAGTGAAATATATGGTGCAATAGGTGATTATTAGACTAATGCGAGTTTATTTCGTACATAAGAGCCAAAATATCCATAATAATAATATGAAAATGGCTCATATTGTACATTCACATGACAATCTGTATACTCACTGCTATACACCTATTATATTTTTCCCAACTCAATTCAAATCGAAACACTATCTTCATTTATTTATTGCATTATTATAAAAAAAATTAACATTCCAATATGAACCGGAAAAAATATTGAATTTACCTGCGAAGATTCAATATCAATTATTCTTTTTCTATTATTTTTTATTTCACAATTGAAAATTAATAAATATATATACTATCAAATAACGAAAATTGTTTCAGTGTAAGATTTTCATAATACACATAAGATACATTGAAAAAAAAAAATTAAACAAAACAATGCTCATGTTAAATACATTTTATTACTCATTCCAATTAACATTTATTTTACGTTCCAAATACGACATAAAAAAATATAGATTGTCAAGCATTAATTTTTGTCTGTTAAATTATTACATACTTATATATACAAACGAAATTTCATGTATTTGAAAATGAAAAAAAAAAAAAAAATACACGAGAGTAAATACATGAGGAAATACAAAGAGCAAGTGAATTAGACTAAAGATAAATAAGCCGTTTATCTAAATATTTTCATGCTATTTCACATAATCCGCCATTTGTACAGTTGGCCCCAGTTTTCATATAAAATCACGAGCATCATATTCACTAAGTCCACTTATACTACTTATGAATGATGAATTTATTTGAAAATGCATGATGTATACAAATACTCTGAACAAAAATTGAACATACTCTGATTATTAATATAAATGTATATATATATACATTTGTCGTGGAATGTGATTGCGAATGATAATGCGAGCTAGACAGTTTTTGAAACGTGCAGTTATTCATACATACACACGTAAAACTTCATCTCTGACTCGAGGGAAATTATATACGATAGAATCTCCCACTTCACTTCTTTCCATTTCTCTGTCTCCTTCACAATTTTACTCTTGTGTTCATGCGTTCAGTCCCTGCGGTTTCCGATCCGCCATAGTCTATCGATTATTTTATATATACAAACATATATATGTAAAATCACACACACGTATCCGCCTATAGTGAACCAGTCTCGCACTTCGAATTTATTAAGTGGACGTATAGAATGATTACTTCGCACTCGTTTTTTTTTTTAATTTCAATCAACGTCACATACCACACGAGACGCGAATTTCTGCTTAACCAATATATATATATATGCATATAGCACGAGATATATGTGTTCAGAGAGTGCATTAAAACGCGCAGCGAATAACTCTTCGATGCAATTTTCAATATTCGTTTTCCATCCATTGCAAAAATTTCATGCGCCAATATATATATTCACACGCACTCAAGCATATATATATATATATATATGTATTGGTATAATGTAAACACAAACAAGAGAAAAATGAATGGAAAAAACGTAAAGTAAACAGGAGAATAGTAACAAAAATAAAAACAAAAAATAATAATAAACTATTAATCTAAATAAACGGCAAAAGTTTGAATATAAACGACGATTGGTAGAGTCATAAATCAATGTCTCTTCACGCCCATACAATATATACATTTTTTTTTTCCACAAGAGATATGACAGAGTTGACGTTCAGGCATTCGTGCACTCGCTTTTGTATCGTAGTCTGTGTATACACACATATATATGTATATATATATATGTACAGATGTTTGTGGTTTTAACTGGGAGTTCACTTAATGCGCGGCGCCGTTATGCACGTCAGACACGTGATGGCAAATACGTTTAGACTCCAAATGTTTCAACCATCACTTCTTCCACTTCTCTATACATATATATGTACATGTATATAATAACGAAATAACTGTGCCACAAAATCATTTGTTTCCATATCATGTCTTTGTACTTTTGATTGCTAATGAATTTAATGATGATTAAATTGAATGATAATTAAAACACCTGGAATATATTCATGAATTTCGAACTCTATATTTTCATTAACATACAATAATCATTTATAATAATAATGTTACGACGACCGCAATGAAGGCATTATCAACAAAACAATATAGAGAAATATTAATCATGTTAATAGCTATTGCTATAATATTATGATATTTATTTTTTATTACAGTCCCACCGCAAAAGCCGAACATCATAGATGAGCATGGAAATGCTGTGGTGTCAGTGGCTGGTGTGTACACGGAAGGTGGCGACATGCAACTCACTTGTCTCGTCTCTGGGGGTAAGTTAACTTCCTTACACATATGTATATATACACACATATGTATATACTGTTCATTGCTTTTCCTGTTCTCGATACCATCACCACCACAGTTTAATTAACGTGAGTGGAGGGCTGCCGCGCACTCTAAACTATTGAGATCGCATCTTTGTTGAAAGTGGTACTATATACCAATGGCTTTTTTTTGTGCTTCCTTTTTCCTTTCATTTTATCTATATTGATCCATATGTTTGAATTTTCTGGTTATATTGCATTATATTATCTTATTTGAAATGCGAATGGTTGCGGACGTATATTTCATATTCATACATTTTTTTTTCCTTTTTTTTATTCTTATTCTTTCCAAGATTAGTGGTTAATTTATTTAAAATATTAGTGGTCCGTATGTGCATTTGCTTCATTACATATTGATTATTGTTTAACCACAACTATTTGTTGTTTTCAACGACTAGTAATCATATTAATGAATTCATGTTTATTATGTTCATCACCCGAGAAAATGAGCGGGTGAGAATGAAAAAGAGTGCGGATTTTGTATGTGGGTTTCATTATTTCTCCAACGAGAATATTGGATTACAAGTCCAAGCGCAATGAAAAATAACATCCCTTATATACTGCACGACTTGTGTTCCACCCTCTATCACTTAAATATATATACATAAGCATCTAACTATATACGAAAATGTTTTACATTCACCGCGACGTGAATTATCTGCATGCAACATTTATTATGAATTATAAATTAACATGATTATAAATAGTATATAAATGTAATGTTTTGTTTTGTTTTGAATATAATTCACATTAAAATTATTGACCACAAATGTGTATATATTCATGTTTATATATATATATGAATAAATATTGGCGATAAAATATTAATAAAAATTGACTATTGCATTTATTCATTAAAATGAACTTGAAATGAATTTTTAATTTTATTTTTCAGTAATAAAACTCATGTCGAAAAATTCGACGACAAAATTAATTTGTAAATATTTTTCTTTCGAGTATACACAAGTGGTGGCGTTGCATCCAAATAAATACCAGTACGTGTTACTTCAGCACGAGAACGTATTATCGCAATACTGATAAATGTTAATCCTGCCATAATTTTATATACCTGAAATAGTGAAAATCACACGACATACTACCGACTGGGGATGTCAGAAATAGAATAAAATAAAATTGAAAATTAATTTTCATTAACTGATCAATGTTACTTTAACAATTGCAATAGTTTGGAAATTAACACCAAAATATTCAATGTTATCTTATAAAAGATACATTTTGCACGGCATTGATAGAAATTAAAGTTGAATTACTATGTTTTATGATAACTTGCGACTAGTTTCTTAGATATACTGAAGATAACACAGCATACTAAATTCAATATAACTATTTGATTTCAAAAATAGAATCGGATTCAAATTTTGTAAGAGCATCTCCATTTTTGATTGATACAGGAACCAGTCCGAATATAGGCCCCCTTTGGTTTTATAAATATAGTGACTCCATGTTTTTACATTTTGCCACAATTTTTCTTTACTCTTTGGCTAACTATCTAAGGTATGCAACAGCATAAGACTTTACAGATTATCGTTACCATATGAAGTTTTAATATAGAAGATGTCGAAACATACACATCCTCTTATTTGAACTAGATGGAATATGCCTTCCCTTCCTCCTCTCACCGTGAAAGAATGAAATGAACATTATAAAAAAAAAAGGAAATATCTTTTTGTTTCTCATTATCAACGGCAAGTTCCACATCTCACTCATTTCATCTTTTCCTTACATTTTTGTAGTTTTTTAACCCTGAAAAATATATTAAAAATATAGCCGTGGTCTTAATATGAGCCTCGACCCATATTTCGAAAATCATATGTCTTACTTTAAAATACGTACGAGTAGAATTTTTGTAATTGTAAAATAAAAACAAATACCGTGCGCCATGCAATCTTTCACCTCATGCCTTGCACTTACTGTAGATTCCATTGAAAGATATATCGTTAAAATCATAATAGTATGTGAGCACCTGCTTACGATGAAAATATTGGAAAAACGAAGAATACACTATTTGAATTTGTTTGGAAAATCGAAATCTCTTAGCTACCTGTGTTTCAGGCAATGTTCCGATATCATATTAGACAAAAGACGTGTACCTCTGTCACGGATGGCAGTACTGACATTAGCTATAGCTGGGGGGCCCACATTCGTCCCAATTCCTCTATTTATGAAAAAAAAAA
>CAJUYH010010991.1:0-11574 GCA_910591685.1 Galerucella tenella
AATAAGTAAAATTTGTGCTCTTAAAAGAAAAATTGTTTATCTCATAAACTAACCACTTTAACCTACAAGTATTATACATTTTTGAAATCAGCTCAAAGAGGAGTATCCGAATTTTACATAAAAAATATGAAAAGAAATTTAAAAAAATAAAGGGGATGCTGCTAGGGGTGAGGGGGTGGCTTTTCCAGTAAGTTTAAATAAGCCATAATGCTTGTCCCTTCCAACATAAATTGACGTGTTTTCGGATTTTTTCTAAATACCAGTATTACAAAAGTTATTAAAGGTGGATACTTTTATCTGAAAAGCACTGTATAAGTAGTGTATTATACAGCGATGATGAACGAGGCCATCCGCGAAAACAAGGAGACAACGACGACGCGCCGACCACCACCCGTCATTCTGCGGAGCATCCACCACTGGAGCTCCGTAAGAAAGGAAATCGAGAAAAGAAACATAAAGACGAGGTTCATAACAATCCGGGAAAGACTCGGAGTGAAAATACCCTACGACGGACCAGAGGACTACAGGTACCTGAGAGAAGAGAGAAAAGAAGTGGAGTGGTATAGGTATATGCCACAAGAAGAAAGGATGGCAAGGATCGTCATCCGAGGATTAACGCACTGCGAGGACACCAAGGAAATCAAGGAAGAAATCGAAAGACAAGGGGTAAGTATAAAACGACTAACCCAACTTCATTCCAGATTCGGAGAGAGAAGACCGCTACCCATCTACCTGGTGGAGCTGGAGCCTGAAGAAAAAGAAAAAATCCGGAAAATCCAACACATCCAGAACGTGAGGATCAGGTGGGAAGAACAAAGAAGAGGAAAGGGGCCGACGCAGTGCTACAACTGCCAAGGCTTCCACCACGGACAGACGACGTGTAACATGAACACGACATGCGTGAAGTGCGGAGGACCACACCGATCCAACGACTGCCCACGGCCGAAGACCAAGCCGGCCACCTGCGCAAACTGCCAGGGAGAACACCCGGCAAACTACAAAGGATGTCCAAAAGCCCTAAACAACCAGATGACAAGGACAACTGCAACAGCTGTAAAGAAGACAGGAGTCAGCTACGCCCAAGCCGCAGCTAACAAGAGAACAACAACGACGACAACAACAAAACAACAGATCCTCGAACAGGTGACAAAGCTATTAGCTCAGCTAATGGCTTAAAGTCGCTTGTAAGAGATCGGAAGAAAAGAAGACACACTCTATAAGGGTGTTTTCAGCCGAAATTGCCGGCTGAGGACGCACTTTGTAGAGGCAGCGCAAACACACACAACAGAAGACACAGACACACCGGAAGACCGCCGAAGAAAAAACCACCGAGGTTACACGGCCAAAGAGAAGACGGCTCGCCCCCAGCTGCTAGCCCTTTTAGCTAGGGACGAGCTGTACGCCGAAACGCGAACTATGATGATGAGACCCATCGGATAAGATGGGGGATGTGGTGGAAGTCCTCCCCGGAGATGTACCTCGCTTAGAGAGGAACATCCTGGGTGGGACGGGCTCATCAAGGTTGTGTGTGTGTGCACCAAGGTGGTGAAGATTATTATTGACCGAGCGGAATAAGGTTATTATTAGGCTTATAAATATCTTCTGATGTAAGTTCCTTGTGGCATTACCTATTCTTTTTTCTTATTCTTTTGGGAATCAAACCACAATAATGTTTTTTATTTTTTATTTCGACGTTTCGGTAGCGTTCCAGCTACCGTTGTCAAGATTAACTAGTAATAAAATTTTTTGTCCCTATCTGACACAACGAAAAAATATGACAACTAGACAATCAATAATATTTTGAAGTTTAAGACTACAAAACTTTGTTGTCAAATTTTATTAAGGTCCATTCATAGTAGATCACACCTCTGGTAAAATGTCTTCACCACCATGGTGTATATACAATTTTTTCCACTACCAGCCAAATTTAAGACAAAAATTAAAAATAATTCACAAACGCACCACGAGAAGCGTTTACTCCGTCGTCTGACTGACAAGTACACTGTCAGTTTTCGATATATTATGAAAGTACATTTTTGGTTGAGCGCGAATTTTAAACTAATGACATTTTTATTCAAATAATTTAATCTTGATAGGTAATTTCAAGCAGCAAATATGTCAAAAACAATCTCGATCCTGGGTATACAAAATTATGTTGCACAAGTTTTTGTTGAACTACTATCCCAGAATTCTCTCAAAATATTTGAATTTGTCCATTATTGACCTATAATAATAGATATAGTACCTAGTTTGTACAACTAGTGCGGCGCTTTTCCCACGAGCGCAGAAGTTTAAGGCGAGTGCCGCAAATCTAGCGACAAATGTTGCCTCCAACTTTTTGGAAACACTTTGAGAACGGATAACTTCTGGATTATTTGAGGGAACGCCCAAACAACGAACTGACGCTTATTTTCATCACCACTGACAATCGGCCCTATTCCGTATCACGTTATGTTATTTAACGACCATCGTTAAGTGTGGATTTATGTAATATAACGATATGTCTAAAAATACCGATTCTGTATCATCATGCTCATAGTTATGTCAACGAGAATCGTTATTTTATCATCGTTAAAATAACTGGACCAGTTTGACAGCTTGTTACGACTTAACGATATCGTTAAGTGGAACAAATGTCAAAAATCTAATCAGTTTTTGCTAAATATTCGTGGTGATTTGTAATTTTTTGCAACCAAACATAAATAATAGGCTGCTTTTGAATGGTCCTGTTTTTTTTATATTAACTTTATTAGCAAATTGTTCCCACAAATTGTTAATTATTTTAATCTCGCATGGTTTGCTCTTCCCCCTTATTACAATAGGACGATTTTCTAAAAATTCCAACAGCATGTCATACTGTGGCCTTGTTGTTTTTGGAAGGCGTTCTTGTTCTACCATTTATAATTATATTAAGTACACTTGAATGTAAACTTTCCTCGCGTTATATTGTACAAATTGCACTTCTGTCAGATGACCCTTGTCCCTGCTTCTGTCATATGTTTTGATGGTATGTTATATAAAGGTTATACTTTGACGGATCTAACGGGACCGAATACATCTCTTTTTACATTCACTGAAGGTGTATCGTTCCATCTCGCTTCGTGAGAATCAAAACTTACTTCTTTTTTAACATATAATTTTAACAATATCGTTAATGAAGCTTGATAGGGAATCACAGAACAGTTAACAATATAGTTAAATACGATCGTTATTTTAACATAACGGACCATCGTTAAAAATAACATACATGATACGGAATACGGCTGAATAGTGTTACGAACTCACTGATTCCGAAGCCGGTCCTGTCGCAAACTATGAATGCGACCTTTCTAGAAAGGTTCTTTCGCAGGTAATATCCAGACTGTTCTGGAAATGTACTAGGCCATACAATGGTTTATCCCGAATGTTCTCGATTTATAAAGTATACACAGAGGTGGTGAGTTCAAGAAAGTTCTAGAGATTCGAGAGACTATATATACGCGGGTTTTCGAGTGAATCGAGGAGTTGTTCAGTATACAGTGAATCGGTAAACAGTTTCAGTATACAGTGAGTGAACAGAAAGTGAATATAAATAGTGTTGAACATAAATTAGGACAATTATTATACCGAGTGTAGATAAATTATTAGGCATTAAGTAGTGTGTATATAAATTAAGTTTATTATAGTATGTAAGTGTTTCTTTAATAAATCAATAGTAATTAGCCATAGTGAGTGTATAATTTTATCCCACGGTAAAAACAGTTCAAATAAATAAGAAAAATATTACAATAGTAAAACGTAAAGCTGGTTTTAGTGGCAGAATAGCTCTTACGTGTTAGATATTCGAGATCAAGACGAAAAAACTGCTTGAAATCCAAACACTACCACGAAAATTATTACAGAAAATAGTATATTATGCAATGAGCACAAAATGATGCCCATTTTGCACGAGGATGAAATTTTCAGCACGAGCCGAAGGCAAGTGCTGCAATTCATACGAGTGCAAAATGGCCATTTTGTTGCGAGATGCATACTATACTTTTTCTATGACAACGACGGAGTAAACACTTCTCGTGGTGCGTTTGTGAATTATTGTTTATTTTGTCTATAGAGCATGGTGGTGAAGACATTTATAAGCCTCGCAATTTATTCCGCTCAGGACAAAGCCCCTCGCGAAATAATGTTGATGCTCGTTAAATAATAATAGTCTTCACCTTGGTGTATAATATACTATTTATCTTCTTGATTAAAGAACCCCAGACTATAATGAATCCTAATTTTGTCTTTTCCTTCAAGTTAAAGAAACCTTAAATAGTATAGAAAACAATAAGTACCTACACTCAGGGGATTGGTTATATAAAAATATCCTAAAGTAAATCTTAAGGTGCAAGTAGAATATCATATATTTTGGTCAACAAGCCTGATCTAAATCTTACAAAATTTGTCAATCGTCAAACTGAGTTTACCTAACTTCTCTCTCTTTAACTTTAAGGAATCCTCAAGAAAGTCGCCGTAATCGGCTGTTAGTTTAACAGCTTGAGCTACTCACCTCTATTTTACAATTTTATGGGTCCGTTGAACTATAGGGAAACACGAATTTTTGACTGATTTTGCGAAAAATCGATAGTACTCACCTATTTTGAGAATAATCCGTCAAAAAATTTGCGGGTTATACACAATTTACAAAGAAAAATCCAAAAAAAGATTTTTTTTCGCCACTTGAGCCATTACTTTTTGGCATGATATTTCATACAAAAAACAGTTTAAATGTATTGCTCTGTA
The DNA here is from genome assembly GCA_910591685.1 of Galerucella tenella. Lineage (NCBI taxonomy): Eukaryota > Metazoa > Arthropoda > Insecta > Coleoptera > Chrysomelidae > Galerucella > Galerucella tenella. Next base: position 4,762 of record CAJUYH010010991.1, read on the forward strand.
CATGAAAGTGATCAACAACATGTGTTCTCGCTATCTATGAAAAAAAACCAGTTAGATTCTTCATAATATTGTTTAAATTACCACTTTTATAAATATATATTTGACAGGCAACCAGTTTGGATATAAATAATTTTAATAATAATCGCATACACAGATATGCAACCTACAAAACATACAATACTTTGTAGCAAGGTTGCCAGCTGTAATCGACTACTCGACAATCATGCTACATGACTATTAAGATACGAAATTAAATATTGTATCAGACTATATTTTTAGTAAGATTCATTCAAGACAAACCCAAGAACATAAATGAAATTATAAACACATTTTATATATGATGATATCATTATATTGCGTATTTGAAGAAGGGGAAACAAAAATATATAATCATTGTATTCAGCCTTCCCCTCAGAAAATATCCAATACTTTGTAATCCACATCAAGTTATTCCAGAAGGGGAAGGGAATATAATAATTGGATTCACCCTTCCCCTTCTAGAATAATGTAATCCAATTATATTCCCTTCCCCTTCTGGAATATCTTTTGAGGGCAAGGCATTTGCCTTGCCCTCAAAAGATATCCAATACTTTGTAATCCACATTAAGTTATTCAAGAAGGGGAAGGGTGAATCCAATTATTATATTCCCTTCTTGAATATCTTGAGGGGAAGGCAAATGCCTCCAATTATTTGTAATCCACATTAAGTTATTCTAGAAGGGGAAGGGTGAATCCAATTATTATATTTTTTTTCCTCTTCTTGAATAGATTGATGTGCATTACAATGCATTCATCCCTCTCATCCAATACTTTCTGAGATGAAATTCGAATGCAATAATTAATTAATATTTTAAAAATATCATGATTCTCAAGTAATCGTTTACAGCTGGCAACCATGTTACACATTGCGCTAGAGCTTCTATGTCATTTGTCATTTGATTTTCATACAAATTTGTAGCCTGTCAAATATATATTTATAAAAGTGGTAATTCAAACAATATTATGAAGAAACTAACTGAAATGTTGTTATAATTAGCGAGAAAACATGTTGTTGATCACTTTTCCGTACAGAGCAATTCATTTAAACTGTGGTTTGTATAAAATAACTAGCCCAAAAGTTATGGCTCAAGTGGCGAAAAAAAATCATATTTTGGATTTTTCTCAGCAAAATATGTATAACCCGCAAATTTTTTGACGGATTATTCTCAAAATAGGTGAGTACTATCGATTTTTCGCAAAATCAGTCAAAAATTCGTGTTTCCCTATAGTTCAACGGACCCGTTCAGTTTTGGGTACAACAGTTGTGAACGAAGTGGTTAAATTAACTAACCATGACATGACAGTTCATTTTGACATTTGATATTTGTTGACTGGCGTCAACTGAAGGAGTACCTATTTTTGTTACAAATTTCATTTAATATCATAGGTAAAGCTATCTGTTACTTCTCGGTGTATAAAAATGGATACACCGCCTTTATAGAAACTCGTATCAGCATATCAAACCAAATTGTCGCGGTCTTGAGTAATGGAGTTCAAATAATAATTAGTGGTAGGTTTTGTGGAATGATTTTTATTAGCAAAACAGAACGGGCAATGTTTCGGCACTAAACCCTGCGGTTAAAGTGTCGACCGCGTTTACGAGCTTATTGTGTCGTCGATTCTTGTTGGTTACATGCTTCGACCGCATATTTTACTATTCATCATCGTCTTTTATGCGTTTCTATACGTTTTTTTAGTGTTTTATTCCTTTCACATTTCGAAGTTCGTATAGTAATAAATGTACAATGTTGAGTTCTGCAGTATTAGTTCTTTTTTGTTATGTTCTATATACGGGCTTTATTTTAAATAACCACTAAATATAATTGTAGATATTATACTGTCTGTCCCAAAAAGATTCATGCAAATGGAGAAAATAAACAAAATAAATATATAAGCATGTTTTGACGGTGTATATTTATAGTATAGTAGTTATAGATATTATTGTTGTCAATATTGAATACATTCAAAACAATGTGTTTGTTGGTGATAAATTTCGAAAATATTTCTGATAACTATATAATTCGGCTACTTTCTCATGGTTTTTTTTATAAGAGGAACATAAATTTAGATAACGATAATACCGATAACACATTTTCTCATAGCCAAGTATTTGAATCGTCAAAAGTTATAGTACAGGAAATACGAAAGCTTCAGTAAAAAAATGAGCCTTTGTTTAAGTTAAGTTTACAGTTAATTTATTGTGTACGGAAAAGTGTGAATTTCTTACGGTAAATTATAATGTAAACAACTGAGTATTTTTTCGTTTTTTTACTATAAAAGCATAATAAATTTTAACTTTTAGTTTTATGCAGCACTGCGTATATATTTTGATACATGATGAATATCCTTCGATAGCTCAGTTGGTAGAGCGGTGGACTGTAGTGGATATGCAATAAGTAGACATCCATAGGTCGCTGGTTCAAATCCGGCTCGAAGGAATTTTTTATAAAATTATAACAAATTTTGTATAGGTATTATAATTGAATTTTTTTATTTGTATTTTATGCTAAATTAGAAATTATATTATTTCTTCCACAATCCAAGTTAAGAAGATAAATAATATTAAACGGGACCCAAAAAGCTCACTAAGAAATCTTTGACCTTCAAAAATCTATAGCCACATTGAAAATTAATTATAATTAATTATTTTAAAAACTACACTATATTTTAGATTATATTTTTTATTCCAAACTTTTTGCTAACTAGGGGGCAACCAGCATTACATTTTCAGGTGATGCGGGTCATCTATACTGTCGTCAAAATTATATCAAATTGTGACTAAGCTTACGCTGCATATAAAAATTATTATAATATAGTATTAATTATTATTGAATTTAATAATCTTAACTAAACTAGTTGAGCTTAAAATTTGTGATTATATAGTATCTTAACATAAATGTGAGGCTGTAATAAAATTTAAAGGCAATTAATTTTATGTAACGAGGAACAGAGCTGTAGACATTATACAGAACATTCCTGATTTTTTGCTATTTTTTTTGTTTATGTAAAACGTCACTGATATGTCAAAAGCTAGTTAGGAAAAGAAATGTCAGAAAAAAACCTAAAAGCAATTTCGAATAGATTTATTTCTGCTCAAGTACAAAAAGTACAGTATTAAGTGAAGCCATGTCCAATTCTACTACCGAAAAAGTTAAAGAATTCTACACAAATGATGTAGTTTATAGATTTGATAAGCACAAGAGAATAATTTTTGGAGTTGTTGTTGATAGTTATGAAGCCTCTTCTGATGTAGATGAACACCATACCTTACAAAAAGGACAGATTAGGGTTTTGTGGAATAATAACTCTAGGGAACAGGTATGTACATGGATTAATGTCATGTTTCCAAAAAAATTATAGCTACTAAGTATGCTGTAAATAAGTTAGTATAAATATCCACACTGCTTTGTCGACGTACCTTCTTTTTTATAACACTATTTTTTTCTTAGGTATGGAGACAAAGTAAAGTTCGGTTAATTAACAGAAGTATAATACCAGGTGATATTGTACGAAGATTAGAAAAAGGAAAAGAAACTCAAAGGGGGTACTGCAAAGAAGCCAAACAGGTGGCTACTATACAGATTGTTGGTACTGATAAAGTTGTTGAACATGTCACCAGTGAACGATTACATAGTGTTAGACCATACGATGTTGATGATGCAGTTTGTTTGGGAAGCAAATTCGGAAGGATTGAAGTAAGTTTTCTGTTAATTTCCTGAAACTAGTTTGATTATTGCAATCTTTTATTTCCTTGGTAGACTGTTGAACAAATGGTATCTATGCAATCAAAGTGTGGTTCAGTAGTAGATGTTCTCACTAGTATTAACCACGATCTAGATGATTATTGGTTGTCAAAACGAAATAGGATATCTTTAGATGCATATTACCCTGGACAGGAATTGGTATGAAAATCTTATAATTTTAATTTTCCCAATTTTCTGATTGTTTTGTTAATAGATATGTGTACCAAATAATTTTGAACAACCTCATTGGGTTAAAAAGTCCAAATCCATGAAAAGAAACATTCAAACTCGCCAAAGATTTACAGTTCAGAATGTCGAAGATGTTTTGATCGAAATAGCTTGGTACAATAATACTTCTGGGTATTCGCATATATCAGAAATATGTCAAGACGATATAAAAAAGTAAGTACCTCTAAATATGTTGATTATATTTTTATCTTATTTATTGGTATAGATTGAAGGTTCTCGAACATCCCAGCGACACTTTTTTGGAATTGGCAGATCGTAGGCTGTTGAAAGTATCATCCAGTGATGTATTGCTGAAGAAAAAAGACTGGACAAAAAAGTTTTCATTGATGTTCAGACCAGAAGTACCAAAAGTCAGACACATTGTTAGTTGTAATTCAAAAATGTAAGTTATAGATGCCAAATATGTTGTTACTTTTCTAATAGAATATTTTAGAAGTTCTAGATTATCAAAAATTAGTCGTTCAGCGTTAGTTTATCCAGCAACTGAAGAAGTATCAGCTAACGAAGAAGAAGAATGGTGGACTGAAGAATCTGAAGAATCCGATGATGGTCAGGCATCACAAATTAGTTACACTTCCAAACAAAAGAAAAAGCACTATCCACCAAAACCCAGAGATCTAGTACCTGGTAATTCTTTAGCTGTTGAGGTGAACTAATTTTGAATTTCCTAAAAAAAATATCCCCTAAATTGTTGATTACATTTTTAGGTTATTTGCGTTGAATCAAAAGTTAATGTAGTTTGGCAAGACGGCACCGAGGAGAAAGACATTCCTTCTACCAATCTCTATTATTCCATTTCGCTGGACGATCACGAATTCTTTCCAGGAGAGTGGGTAGTGCACGACAATAAAGTAGATAGTGATAATTATGGTGTTGTCCAAAGCGTCAATTATTTGGAAAGAACTGCCAGTGTAAGTTGAATTATTAGTCCGATCTAATAACCTTTTTCTTTACGTTATGTTTGTGTAGATTAAATGGTTTACTTATTCCGAAGATGAAAAGAAACCTACCGAATTAGCAATAAACGAAATGAGTGTGTACGATTTGAAGAAACATTCGAAATTTGTGTTCCGTCCACGTAGTATAGTTAAGTCGAAACCTGCTCAAGAAGAAAAAATGGGAAAAGTTATAGACAGTTGCATAGAGGTAAGAAACTATTATCACTAACGACTGGATGCAAAGTTATCAAATGTCTTTGTTTGTAATAACATAACCTCCATCTTTGAGCTGCATTTTTGACATTTTATAACCTTAAACTCTTCTTTTTTAATCATCTATTGGGTAATATCACAGGGGATAATTTGCACAGAAAACACAGGGTAACCTTGAACTCTTCTTCTTTTTCTTCTTTATCCTCTATTGGGTAATATCACAGGGGATAAGTTGCCCAGAAAACAGGGTAACCTTAAACTCAAGTAGGTTATATGTCTCTTTCTAATATGTGTAAAAAAGAAAGAATAGAGGAGTTTAGTCTAAGGTCAGTGTGGCCAACAAAAAGTGGCTCTTTTCTGACAAGAATGACAGTTAAGGTCTACCCATAGAAAAATATAATATAATGCTAATATAGAACAGACAGGAAGGAGCATTTACAAAATAAGTTTGCCTGCAAAAATAGGAGGTTGCAAATGGCGGAATTCTCGGTTCCGTTTTGACAGTGGCGTACTGTTTGTATATGTATAGGGTATGAGATATGTAAAATTTTAAAATTATAGCTTATTGAAAGGTATTAAATACGTTATGATTTACTTGAAGTTTAAAACTTGCTGTTATTTGTAGATATTGAACTGATATTTACTATAATAAACACTTAAAACTATAAGCTGTCTTATTTCCTATACAAACAATATTGTCTAAGAGCAATTTTCACCAAAAAAACTACGTCAGTCAACGTCAACTTCACATACGAGTCATAATTAGGGTGTTGCAAATGGCGACTTCCGTCGCATTTTCTTATACAGCTAATGAATGACAAGACTCCCTCCTGTCTGTTCTATATTCTAAGATATAATGGGAGTTGTCGACCCTGTAGTAACAGTTGGCATCACGTCGATCGAAGCGCACTAGGAAGGGTTGTTGGAACTAGTTTTTGAGGGCGGGATATTTAAATTGGTTAGTTTGGATTGTGGGTATGTAAATCTCACAATTTGTCTAAAAATTGTTATAATTATTTCATTACAAAAAATTAAAACTAATTTCATTTTTTCTAATGAAATGATTATAATTAATAAACAATTTTAAGACACATAAATTAGATAAATGAGAAATCAACACTAATTTAAAATTTTTATTAAACTGCACATAATATGATTATACATCTATATTATTATCATCAATTTATCGAACATTTACATATTATAAATCACAAAATAACATATTTTTACAAAACTCACATTATATTTAGGAAAGTTAATCCAATTGCACATTATTTTAAAATTATTCACAAAAACTGCAAAAATTTAAATAAAAAGGAGTTAGGAAGTATATTTTCCATTTTTATGAAGACAGGAACAGGTCTGAAACACAATCAATAAACGCATTACCTCAAGTTACAATTTGTTAGGTGGATGAGTTTATTTGAGGCTATCATTATTGTTAGGAAAAATAAGCTTTCATTTCACAGGCAATAGCTACAGTATTTTCAAAAGCTTGAGTATTATTATCATGTTCAACTACTTTTCTAGGAACTCTTGACATGTCACCATTTCATTTCTGTTATCTGTCACTAGTTATGTCAGATGTCAGTGGAAAAAGTGATTAGAAGAATAGAGATACAACTAACTAG
>CAJUYH010010992.1:0-11573 GCA_910591685.1 Galerucella tenella
ACTATGAACCAATGTGGATTTTAATGGTACCGTATTCAGCAGAAAAAGCAGATTATCGCCTTGACCATTTATGTTTCGCAACAAAAGATAAACTAAAACAGTACTACATTATACTCGACTTCGTTATTTTCGCTCCAATCATGTTAACTTTCACTTGTTTTTACATCCAAATAGCAGCATTAGTTTGGAAACATAGAAAACCCGTAACCAGTAAAATAGCTAGCTTCGAAAGCAAACAATCCGAAGATTCGACAAGCTGCTCTACTAAGACTACAAACGTAACTGCTACCGAGAATTTCAAACCCGTGGTTAAACGGAAAAAACAGAAAAACGTACAAGTCCAAAGGAAAATCCGTACGTTCAGAATAGTACTAGTTCTTATGATGTCTTTTATTTGCTGTAGATTTCCGTATTGGTGCTACTATACTATAAGATTAATTACTGTTAGAGCGGATTATACTAGTTGGAATTTGCATTTTGCGTTAATAGCGTTGAATATGTTGAATTATGTGTTGAATCCACTTTTGTATACTTTTTTGAATGAAACTGTTACCGCTTTGAAGATGTTAAAAGAGTTTTTGTGGAAAATTTTTTGCTGCTGTTTTTCCAACGATGAATTTGAAGAGTTCGAACAGAATAATCCTTTTACCATCGATCAGGTTAAGCCGGCTTGTGGTACTGTCAAAACTAGACCTAATTTGGGGCATTTTGAAGAAAAGAATGACAAAGTTCTGAAATATTGAAATTTCAAAAAGTGGTTTGTATTTATTGAAAATATTAAAAAGTATATAAAATTGTTGTTTCATTTATTTTGTTTAAACAAAATATGAAGTTTGAAACGTGAACTTTGCCTTTAACCTTTCAGCTTTTATTTTTATTAATGACTTTCTTTTGAATTTGGGTTTTTGGTGGAATAGTCTATATAATTTCCTAAAAATATTGTTTTTGAAAAATTAATAAATTATTTCTAATCCGGTCAAATTAGACCAAAAAAGAATGGTAAAGGTACATAAAGCAAGCTGAACGTGCGTGTAATTATTTAAAACATACCTGAAAATAACACCTGAAAGTTCCCCATCATTCCGGCGCTTGGAAAAAAATTTAGTCGAGGTCAAAGGTCAAAAATCTCGGAAAAAAATTGATTTTTTGCGATTTTTAGCAAAACGGTGAGTTTTATCATGAAATTGTCTTAAACAAAAATTGTAGAAAATAAAATTCTCTATAAAAAATGTACCAATACTTTTTTTTCTTAGAGCCACCGCTTCTGAGATATCACGAGTCAAATAGTTGTAAAATTTGTACACGACATAATATGCATAAGTACGCCACGTAGATACATCTCTGAAGCTGTAATATAGATGAAAATACTTTTCAATCGGTATACATAATATTTGTGTATGTATGTACTCGTATGTATTTTGGGGTGACATTCACAAGGCCCTAAAAGATCTAAGGTGCCCCCTTACTTCTACTTAGTTTCTTAGTTTTTGGCCGTTTTCCGGCCAGAATGATTAAAAATGTCAATAATTTCATAAATACATGCTCTCTCTAATGATATATAGGTTGATTCCAGATGTTTTATTTTATTCCTGGTCTGGTGGACAAAGTTATGGAGATAACGCTACAGGTTACTCAGTAAAAAATTGCAATTTTTTCAACTGCAGACTGCCCAATTAGAGGAGCTTCTCCAAATGCTATTTATGATGAATGTGTAGTGGAAATTAAATCACCAATGTTGAAAAGAACAAGAAAAATAATAATAATTTCTTTTAAAACATATAATATACGCCAGTTAATTTGTGAAGAGCTGACCCATTATTTTATTAAATAATTTTGAACATTAATAACACCACAAGCTGTAAAAACAATATTATCTACTTTTTTAAATAAATTTAGATTAATACAAGCGTGTGGTTTTCAATAACCCTCTCAATATGGATTAACGATTTATAACGTTTCTGATTGAAGAAAAATGAAATCCTAAAAATACACAAACAAAATATGTTGACTTGCAGTGAATGCTTTGAGACTTTTTATGCTTTTCTGCCATTCGTTTTTTTTGCATCCTTATTAATAGAAATAAATGTTTTGTTAGATTTTTTATCGTAGTACTTTTACATTCTGGAACCGCACAATATTTATAGCTTTTTTTACTCTGTTCCTGGTCCATTGTGTCGAATAGTTTACATTATTTCTAAACGTTCTTATTTCACAAACAACACTGTTTATTGAGTTTGCTAAAACGTATAATAAAAAATAAAAAGCATATAAGTAAGCAATGTACTGTTATTAGCTAAGCAGTCATCTAACCGAAAACCGATCGGCGCGGTATCCGCTCTCTGAAGGAGAGATTTCATATACGATGACGTCACGCCTGAAATTCGGAGAGGAGCGCTGTTTAGTGTTTACAATTTTTTTAGGCGACTTAGGAGTCTCGCACAGAGCCTCAAAATGATGTGCTCTTCCTAATGGTAAAATAAAAAAAATATGTAAATGAGCCCATTCAACAACTGTGCACTAATCCATGTAATAATTTTAACACCAGTTTCCAAAAACTAGAAGATGACGTTATATTAGAAGAATCTGAACTACTGCACAGTTTCCTGGAATAAAATTTCCTAAGGCTACAGTTCCTTGGAGACAAACAGTCCCTTGGTGACAAACAAGTCCCTTGAAAATAATTACCTGAGGCAGCAGTTCCTGGAGAACACCTTCAATGAATAAATAAACGGTTCCTAGGAATACAACTGTCCGTAGAAGTACGACGTTCCCTAGGAGGCTCCGTTAAGAATCCATTCAACTAGGATTGCCGGATCTACAAATTTTTAGTAAGGCCTTTACCCACTGGCGTAACTACAGGGGGGCCTGAGGGGGCTGGGCCCCTCCATGCCTCTTCTGGGCTCCTCCCCAAGTCCATCAGGATTTTTCAAATAAATATCCGTACCAAATAAAGTACACCAGACACCCATCAAAATATTTCATAATTTTTTTATTTTACCCAAACCTCTACAAATTAATTCAAATTTTATCTCCGTTCCTATATAAGTTCAGCTGGTTGTAAAAGCAGCTTTTCTGCAATGCGTAGAATAAAAAATTGGACCAGAACTACAATGAGTCAGAATCGAATCTCCAATGTATCAATTATTCACATCGAGAATGATTTGGTAAAAGAAGATGTTACAGCAGATTGCGTTCTAGAAGTATTTTCACAGCAGGATAGAAATTTAAAATTAAAGGCGATATAGCCCCATGGCGTGTAATTTGATTTTTCAAAGTTATTTGTTTGTTTAGTCTAGAGGATTATTTTGTAGGTCCATTTTTGGCTAATACATTAAACATTAAACAATTTTTCAAATAAGTCACGGGCATTTATTTCCAATAAAAAAATTCATAAATAGGCAAGATCACCTTATTATAGACCAGGCCCTTCCTTGGACTCCCCAGGTCTGATGGCTAGTTACGCTAGTGCCTTTACCATCACCAAATTCAGTGTGTGGAGGTTTCCAATAGTTAAAGTACAAAGTTGGGATTTATCTTCATAAAAATATGTTTTAGTTCTAAGTATTTTTTATTGTTTACTAACCCTTTTTATTGTAATTTCAAAATAGAAATTTTATACATTTTTCTTACTTCGATAGTTTTATTTACTACACAGAAACGTTCTTTTTTTATTTTTTTTGTGAATTAACAGATTAAAAGTTAGCTAACCTTTAAATTTGATTTTGCTTCTAATTTTCTTTTAGGAAAAAAAATTAGTGGTGCCCTAAAATTGATTTTTCTTTTTTTCTAGTTTTGCTAAAATTAATTTTTTTCTTAAGTTCAATAAGGTAACAAAGCCCTGCGAACTTGCTTAGTTTACTACCACATTTAATCGGTTAGTTAGGCAAGAGCGTGCGGTATATTTACCACGCCACGCCATTGGGCATTTTTCAATTCATTGGCATCAATAAACTATTAATTTGTTTAAAGTTATAAAATATTATTACTGTAAAAAATTGTAAATTAAAAATTAATAACATTAAAACATTTCACGTTTGGATCGAATCCAAGTGAGTCAATATATCCACAATAACGAAAAGTTTCTGAAATATATTTACGATATTCCGCAGTGATCCCAGAGTTATTTTTAAATTTTTGAAACCACGGGAAACTAGAGCGGATGCCTACGGATTTTCATTCAAGCAAGTTTTCTAGTTAATATCCTCGTTCATCTGACGGACCTATTCAAGTGAAATCGAGAAAATAGTGGTTTTTGGTAAGTTTTCTAATTATTACGATCGTTAAGAATATTAATTTATGTGTGAGATTGAAAATAAAAAAAATTCCAATAGCGAAAATGGGCGAAAAATGTGAGGTGTGTGGTGAGCCCTCAGAATTAAAATGTTCAGCATGCAAGCTGGTTTCTTACTGTGGTAAAGATCATCAAAAACAAGGATGGAAGCACCACAAAAGTTTATGTAGACCATTCGAGGTGAGTACCTACATACTATTTATTAATTTCTATAATTCTTGTACACGTTTTTAGAGCTTATCTTTCTGGTCACATTTTTTTTTTCATTTATCTACCGCATCAACCGCTAGGATTATTAGCTGGAGTGAAATATTATACAATATTAAATACAAACATAAATTTTAAATTTTATTAAATAAGTCAGTTTTCTTCAGGAAGTTTATCACACAGCCAACCTACAGAATAATCATCTGTTATGTTATGTCGGCTTTATCATATTGTTGAATATACAGATCGCGAGAAGTCTATTCGAGCCATACGATTTACACAAGTACGACAAGGAAAATATGAGCAAAACTACTTGAAATAGAGAGAATAATTGTTCGCAGTCAGCATTGGGCGTGTTTTCAGTTCCAGCTACCAATCAGCAGCGTTGCCAGTTTAAAATGTTTAGTACTTTCTAATGAATAATTATCTTAATTTGCATATAACTTTTAATACGGGATAACGCCGTATTTATTGGGAGAAATTCGAGATTGGTAATATTATTGACTTTTGAAAATTAAGTGAGATCAACACAGATAAGAATAAAATAATACAATTCAAGAAAATGAATGGACAAATTACACTCGGCAATAAATAAAATATATACACTGCTTTCGATTGAACAATTATTGGTATTTAACATTGTTGCCGACAAAAACTGGTAATAAATTTTACAGATAAATACATTTGGCAACAACTGACTACGCACAATTATTCTTCTCTCTCTTTAAAAGTGTTTTTCTCATATTTTCCTTGTCGCACTTGTGTAAATCGCACGGTTCGAATAGACTTTTCGCAATCTATATAATACAGCATGTCAGGTTTTTGGCTCCCACTCTTTTCCAAAGGAGCGTTCGGTCACTGAAAGTGTGGTCTCTACTAGCCCTATTACTGTTTGCAAATTTTGATTCCAGCTAAGTTTTGAGTCAATTAATTTCCCAGGATAAACAACCTCTCTCTTTTCTGACTGCAATTCCTTCCGTAGTATTAGGGGTCCTAGTCTACTTTTTTCCAATGGATAATTATTTTTTTATCATTACTGTTACCAAGTCTAGAGCCACTTGCATCCTATCTCTAGCTGTGGTATTGTATTTCCACTGTGCCATGTTGATTAGGAATTCTTGAATGCAATTTACGTTTCGCCAAGCGCTAAGCAATACCAAATATTACAGAATAAAAATATAAGATGTTTCACTCCAGGGCGGTTTGATTCAAGTTGCTGTCCCAAACGGACGCCGCTCTCATAAATTATGTTTACGACTCGATTTTGTTGTCAATAACGAGTAACGGTGAATACCAGATTAGTTCGAAAAGCTTATTTTATTTCAAGCTATACAGGGGTAATTAGAGAAATATATATTTAAATTGATAGGATTCTTTATCACAAAGGTTTATTTCTAAATGTTAATTATTTCGAAAAATGTTCGGGATATGAATTTGAAAAGGTGAGTGAGAAATAAACTTGAATTTTTAAAATGAATCAATTCACAGGTTTTATCCAGCATCTTAGTAATTTTGTTATACTTATTGATAATCTAGCAGATATTTATCACAAATTCAATTAAATATGTACTCATTAGTCACCAGAATAATAGAGCCACTAAATCTTAAATTTTGATCTTTAAATAACGCGTATTTTTTGGATTGACAAGGTTAAAACCATAGACTTAATAAGTCTATGGTTAAAACAGTAAAAAGAGAAGCAGCTGCAGGATAGATACCTTTATTTAAACATTTTATAAATGTAAAATTAAACTATTGTCTTTCAAATATTTCAATATACATTTGAGAGTAAAATATATACGGACTCTGGTATAGAGACTTGCATAATATTTGAAAGAAAATTGATTACATAGATGATGAAAAGAAAATTTAGTAAATTCGTTCAAAAGGAACTGACCAATTTCACTTTGGTTAGCTATAGAATCGAATTTTTGTGTTTTCTTGCTTAATGTACTTGTTTATATAATATCCTTATTATAAAAATAAATCCGTAATTTTGTATTAGCAAATATTACAAAATATTTAGTGTTTAAGCTTTGCTATTAAAGAGAAAAATATTAATATGACTTTTTGCTCATTTTAACAATTAATTAATAAATTTAAAAAATCTATACAATATAAATATAAAACACGAACAACCAATAAACACCGTTCTAAAATAACAGCGCTCGACGGGCGACGTCCCGTATAATTGCCAAATTAAATTCAAGTAAAGACGTAGCGACGTACTGTACCATCCAAGTCACCAGACAGTCACCAGCGGCATCGGTGCTTCACGCGATAAATTCGAACGAGTGAAACATCTTATATTTTTATTCTGTAATCTTTGGCAATACCTAAGAGTGATAGGAAATACCTAATAGAATCACTCTGGCTTAATATAAAATTAAAAGAAGCTAACAACATTTTTTTATGGTTATTTCAGATACAAACTGATCCCATTTATGGAAAATGCTTGGTAGCAACTCGAGACATTAAACCAGGAGATATAATTTTATCTGAGTATCCTATAGTATACGGGCCCAGACCGCATATGGTAGAAGAAGGTCCTGTACCTTGTCCAGGCTGTTGTAGGTTAGTTTAGAAACATTCAGTTAATTTTTTAACGATTTGACTACGGCATTTCAAAGCAACTGGATTTTATAGGTTAATAATTGGAGAGCAGTCAGCGAGATGCGAAGGATGTGATTTTCCAATTTGTCATCCAGAGTGTGCAGGACTTAAAGATATGGATAGACACGGTAATGAATGTATGATATTGGGATTGCGCGACGTAAAAGCTATTAATGGTCTTCACGATTTTTATCGTCAAGATGCACTCTTGGCTTTGAGATGTTTGCTACTTCAAAATAGGCATCCGAAAAAATTTGCCCAACTACTTGGAATGGAAGGTCACATGGAAAAACGAGGTCCCAACACCGATGTTTACAGGTTAGATGAGTAACTAATTCTTAAACCTTGCTTACACTCTCAGAGGTGCGATAAATATCGATTTACAAAGGGCATGTCCACGACAGTTGGCAGTTGACAATACCCCGGTGGTGAAACAATAAACAATAGACACAATGAAAAATTATCAAACAACAAACAACTATTAACCTATATTATATATTAATCAATATGCAAGCTCAACAATTAAAATTACTTTAAAAGTAGATTGAAGCAAAACCAACTAAACTCAAACACGATCTATCATTATAAATCAGCATAACCTCACTATTAAGTAAGTTAATGTCCTTCTAACACATTACGTAGGATGAAATGGAAAAAAAAGCAGGTCTGTGATTAATCCTAATCAAAATATCACAATAATGAACAATCTAAATGTATTACAAACGTTAACCCTAATCTTTGACTTACAAAAATTTGATAGTTTGATATTAAGATTACGCACAAGCATAATCTATCAATCGCGAATTCTAAATACTATGAAGGCGTTACACTGACAGTTCTCGACAGGTCTATACTTTGTTGTTTACGGTCAATTATTATTTATGAAAAGTAAATATTATTCTTATTGTTTCATTTATTTAAATATTACAAAAATATGCATGGATACACGGAAAAACATCAGTATTTTAAAAGCTCTAGTATTTTCAGTCAGAAAAAGAAGCTGGTAATTATTAATTTCATAGTCTTTTCGAATTTGGCTGAATACGATCCTGATGATTTTTTTTATCAAATTTAAGGTTAGCTATATGTCAAAATAAAAAATAAAATAAACGACATGCCCGAATATACGTCACAATCGATGACGCGCACCAAGAATTGTATTATTTCAACCATACCACCAGGCTGTTGTCAAAATAGTTTGTGACGTCACGTACGGACATGCCCTATTTTCGGGTATTTTAAAAGTTTTTTCTTCTGTATTTTTTTTCTACCTTTACATGCAAAATACAAAAGGTACGAGTCCCGTGTCCCTTGCATTATTGAATTTTGTTTCTTTATCTCTTATTTTTGATTTCTTCAGTCCCCAATTATCTAATTTGTTCAACCATCCTTTGCGGTTACCTCATACTCATACATTGTCCAGCTTGTTCTCTCATTCATGAAATGGATGAGACGGAATTATTGCGTCATTAACGTATTTCTTATCTAAGGTCGACATAAATTTTATGTGTTACTTTTGACAGTTCAGTTGTCATATTTTGAAAACAATTCTTAACGTATGTCATTGATTATACTTTTGAGGATAAGTGTAAAATAACATTCAACTAATGTAAGACGTACGTAAAACAGCAGAATACGTCACCGATTATGACGTAACGGCAAAGGATGGTTGAACAAACTCTATCTTCATTCTTATCGCTTTCCTTGAAACTTCCTCATTCCTCTCCCACTCTCATTTTCATGATTTCAACCATTTTAACCGTGTTTCAAGGTCATAGTCTTCCTTTTAAATTGAAATAAACCGGATGGATAAAAATACAAAGGCGGTGCGTGCCCTAGTTTCAATAACGACGAAAGTTTATATTTGACATAGCCTCACTTTCACATAAGTAGAGCTTAAGTAGAGCCTACACTTCGACTACTTACGACGCGGTGCAGTCACCCGTGTAATTCCTAGGTCTTACTTAAATGCTTAAGTAGCTCCTGCGCAGTGGGCCCTTAATCTTAAATTAATGTTAGTTTAGTTGATGCTGCATGAATCCACTTTTTTATTTATTTGCAGTGCAATCGATGAAAGAATTGTAGAATACTTACACAAAAATTTCTTCCATCCAATGACCATATTAGAAGGAAGATCTGGTAAAAAAGTTTTAGAAGACATTTCCAAAGAAACGATTCATAAAATATGCGGAATTATTGATATAAATGCATTGGAAATTAACCAAAATGCGGAAGTAACTGCTATTTATCCAACAGTATACTTATTAGAACATAATTGCTTACCAAACACAACTCACGTATTTGACAATGACGGATATAAAATAACACTTAAAGCAACTCTACCAATTCAAGCCGGCGATCACATTACAACAATGTATACTCATTGTCTTTGGGGCACACAAGCCAGAAGGGAACATCTGAGAGAAACAAAATACTTTGACTGTCGTTGTCAACGGTGTAAAGATCCTTCGGAATTAGGTGAGATTCTTTTTTTATTGTAAGGAACAAGAAAGTGCTTGACTGTAGCAGCTCGTTGTATTTTTGACCAAAAGTACAGTCTCATTCCTATGCACTTGTAAAATTTTTGATATTTCAGGTTCGCATTTAAGTGCCCTGAAATGCATCGGTACCAATGACCAACCTTGTGGTGGCGTCCAGCTTCCTGTAGATCCCATCAATGATAAAACTGAATGGACATGTGATAGTTGTACAGTTACATTAACCAATGAAGAAGTTTGTTTTCTAGTAAATGGTATAGGTGAAGAAGTAGATAATGTTCAGCTATCTAATCCAACTGTTAAAGAATTAGAAACGTTATTAACTAAAATAAATACTTTCTTACATCCGAATCATTATCATGTTTACTCTGTTAAACATTCTTTAATTCAATTATATGGTTATCAGCAAGGTTATACCCCCACGCAGATTACTGATGATTGTCTCGATAGGAAAGCTACAATGTGTAGGGAATTGTTGGATATTACCAAGAAAATTGATCCAGGAAATTCAAGGTAAGAATTTTTGCTTCTACACAAATAACACTACAACATCTCAAGGGTTTTGACTCTTTAGACGTAACAAAGGCTTGCATAAAATCTTAAAGATCCACTGCATTGTAATCAATTCTTTCACTGAATCCTTGAGTTACTCTCAAATATAAGAATTTATTTCAGTCTTATTCCTTGAATGAAGTTGAGGATATTGATAGGACAGTTTAGGCAAGTCTTCCTCTTCCATACAGTAGTCTTTAAGGTGTTTTGCCGTGGGATACTTGGACCATGCATTACGCAAGTATTCTACAGAATCTACATCCTTCCTTCTCTACTAATTAGAGCTTTTTGAGTTGTCCACTCTTAGTGCAGTCTTATGCATTCTTTGGATTCCACCAGGACTAACGTTGACTGTGTACTAAATCTTTCCGACGGTATGATCCCGTTTTTTTCTTCCCATATAATATTGGGCTGATGATAGATCTCGACTCTTTTTTGCTAGTTCATCCTTCTATTATGGTAACAATATTTTTCTTGCTCACTTCATTTTTCCAGGTTTTGCATACGATTTTAGACATAGTAACACAAGATGAGCTTTGTACTTTAATGAATGATCGACTATACAGTGCTATTCAAAAGTCCCCTCCCCCTCTCGTATCTTTTGAACGGCTACACTTACATTAATAAAATTTGGAGGGTGAAAATAAAGTGTTGTAAACTTCTCTACGAATGGTAACAGGTGACGTAATAGTAATAGATAACGTCACAGTGCCACTCTGGCCAATAATTTTATATGGGACCCAATGGCTACATAGCCATATTAATTTTGTTTGTGTTTAAACTAATTGTGACGGATAAAATAAATAAATACCAAAATTATTGAAGTTATTTTTTTAAATTTAATTAATCAAATATCAACAATGGATTCTTATAGCAAGTGTTCAAAATGTGCTCCGTCTACTTCCTGACAGTAATACATCCTATAAGTCAACTCTTGTCGTACTCGTTCGAATGTGTCAGCTGAAATTACATTGCATTCTTCAATAATTCTTTCTTTCAAAACGCCAATGCTATCTGGTGCCGTAGTATAAACGGATTTCAAGTACCTCCATAGAAAAAAATCTGATGGTGTCAGATCTGGTGACCGAGGAGGCCATTCTATGGGACCTCGCCGGCCCATTCATCTACCTCGATATTCTTCATCCAGGTAACGTCTTACTGCACCATAATAATGTGCAGGAGCACCATCTTGTTGAAATGTTATTTCCAGATGGCCGAATTCATCTGGATTATCTTCCAGAAGTTCAAGAATTAACGGCTCAATTGCATTTTGTCACATCTCCAGATACACTTCACCGCTTAAATTTGAATTTAGGAAGACAGGACCAACTATGTGGTTTCCCAAAATACCTGCCCAAACATTGTCTTTTTCTGGAAATTGGGTAGTATGTTGTTCACGAAAGGTGTGAGGA
>CAJUYH010010993.1:0-11571 GCA_910591685.1 Galerucella tenella
TTTTCCATCTTTTGGCCGTTTTTCAATCTAAATTTAAGTAGAAATATGGATATTTTTATATAATATATATTTTTAAATTACTTTTAGCAAAATTTTTAAATGACGCTGTGTTATTTTATGTTGTGTATTAGAAATATCAGTGCATGGGGCTTTTTTTATTTGATTAATTAAATGTGTTGCATGCCCGTTTTTTCAAAACTATCCTTGGCTTTCTTTTTGGGTTGGAGTCTTTCTTTGTCAAACCACGTATACATACGATTCTATGTATTTCCTTTTCTTGCCACATCATATGTCTTAGTAGTCCAGTCGTTATATACATTTGGAAATGCAAATCAACAGAGAAAGCAAATTTTTGGATATTACGTAAGGGGGGCAGGAAATGCTTAACTTAAAATTATTGACCAAAATTTCCTTGTGCATTTTCCGTCATCTTAAAAAAAGGGTTAAATTCAGTTTTTTCATAATAACTCGGTTCTCCGTTGACATACGAGAATCAATGAGAACGGCGTAGCGCGCTGGTCTCATATCCCGGAGGTCCGTGGATCGAATCTCATGCCTAGATTTTTTTTTATTTTTTTTTATTGTTCCATTTTTCCTATTTTCTGATATTGTTATAGAAAGTTACACTTTGATCTCTGTCATTTGGTCCTGAAGCGATATTATCTTATTCCACATGATGCTGATTACCATACCAACTATACGGCGCTTAGCACGATGTCCTGTGACCAAGTTTCTGTAAAAAAAAGAGTCTTCCATACCTGACCTCAACCCATCCTCCTAAGGATACTGTATAGGTGCATTCTATGGCGGGACGCACACTGTGGCGTTGGGCGCGCTGCGATCAACTTTAAGGCGCCCTAGGTGTCGTAATTTTGGTCAAAACTGAAAAATAGAAAAACGAAATTGTAGGTCTGAGCAGGCTTCACAAGTTTAATACTAGACATTGCTTCGATATCTTTCACGAGAATAAAGAAAATAGCAAAAAACAAATTCCACCCCAAAATTTTGTTTTTTTTGATCGACATCAATGTTGATGATGAAAAAAGCAGCAGCAAAGTATTTTTTGTATTTCAATGTTGAACCGATTTGAATTTGACCCTTTTTTCAAGATGGCGAAAAAACACAAGGAAATTTTTGTCGATAATTTAAAGTCAAGCTTTTCTAGCCCCCCCCCACGTAATATAAAAAATTTTGCTTTCTCGGTTCATTTTCATTTTTAACCTGTTTTTCCCGACATAATGACTGGACTATAGGTGAACTGAGCTACACACATTTTTGTATACTTTCACGAAACTTTGTTCCTTCAAATAAACATATATATTCCTGTAATTTGATAAAGACATGCAGTTGCCTCAAAGGCGGTTGTTATTTTTGTCTTCCTGGGTTTTGATCTCGAAGCACAAATGTAGTTTTATACGTATTACAGGACGGGTTAGATTCTATTATGAATATGGAAATAGCGAAAACAAATAACGTGGAAAAATTCTTTCGCATTTGAGAAATTATTCAAGCAACATTTATATACGCAAATGAATAAAGTGATACATAGGTATCTTGGAAACGAAAAGATGAAACGCACATATAACGAAAGAATCATTGTTGTCTGAAATTTTAAAACAGGGCTAAAATAAAAAAATTCAAAGTTTCAAAACAATTTGAACAATTTTTTGGATAAAAATATTATGCTCATTATATTTTCTCAGTAAATTTTATTGTCGACTCCCAACACGTGAACGGTTTTATTTTTAAATTCGGAAAATGTGGAAAATTTACTTGGAATGTCTCTTTATAATATTGTTGAACGTTTCTTGATCTCTGACTTTCAGTATCACTTACTTCAATATTACTTTCTATTTTCAACTTTCTTTTGAACTACATGTTCCCACCATCACCGCTTCATGAATCCACTATTAAACTTTTTTCAAACATCATCAATATATCTGTTCGTCTATGATTCTAGGTATTATGAACAACTTTTATTTCTCACTTTTCTGCTCTATTTTCTTAATCCTTATACTTTTTTGCCCATTTGGAGTTGAATACATCCTGAATTGGTTACTCCCTTCTATTTCTAATTCAAATATCTTTCCTGTTTTCTTGCATTTAAATCTCTCGTGTTCTTTACCACCTCAGTTTCTCACTTCAATATGCATCTAAAGTTTTGGAACACGTAAACTTTTGACAATATACTATCATTTGCTTATAAGCTACGTAGTTGTATTCTATGGATCAATATTGAAAAGTATAAATAACATATTTGATAAAAAAATTAATATCAATGCGCGGAAGACTTTTAAATCTTAAAATGTCAAACTTGATTAGCTGTTTTCATGTTACCTTGTTCATAAATAAATTGGTCTCGCCCTGTATTCTGCGTGTCTCACTTCTTTTTTCTCATTCATTGTAGTAATCCTGATGTAGAGCAAATATTTAGGCTTGTTTATATATAGTGCAATTTTAGTAGACTTCCTTATATCAGGTGAAACACTTTTTTTTCGATTATAACCAATATTTTATTCATAGTATATTGATAGTTTTTAAATTATAATCTACATATACAAACGTATATATACATATGAAAATTATTTCACAAAGCTATATTAACGTACAGTGTGTGACAAAAACGTATAATTATAATTTAAACAAATGTCTGTATCGTCGAAACATTTTGCAAACAAATACTAGGAGGCAAAAAACGTTCAATATAAATATTGCATTTTGATGATGATTCATT
Organism: Galerucella tenella; assembly: GCA_910591685.1. Classification (NCBI taxonomy): domain Eukaryota; kingdom Metazoa; phylum Arthropoda; class Insecta; order Coleoptera; family Chrysomelidae; genus Galerucella; species Galerucella tenella. The sequence goes on from CAJUYH010010993.1 coordinate 2,735, forward strand.
TATGATTACTCTTCATGCTCCAAAAGGGGTCTAGACCCCTACAAAAAACAACAAAAAGCGAGCAAAAATGTTTCATGCCCTTTTTGCATTTCGCGCGCATGTTTCATGTGTCGTGCGTCACAACTCAGTGGCGTTCTCAACAAACTACTTCGCCCGCCATACACCTCTCACACTATATATTTATTTGCATAGCCCCCTGAACATAGAGGGCTCTAATACAACTGGTGAATTAGAACCACCTTTGATCATCTACTATGCCTTAGTACTAACTACTATTTAGAACAATACCTATACACTAGTTTTCGAAAACATTTAAAAGTTTTCTCAATATATTCATCCAAATACTGGTGTAGTTCAGAAATCTAGGCATATTTCAGGTAGAAGAAAAATTAAACAACCAAATTACTTTTCAAGCTTTCACAACCTTATTAATTATTGTTTCACCCCCCTATCCCCGTTAGATTCGGCCTTGTGGCTGTACTTATGCTTCGCCAAAAAATTTGGAAGTCTTGTTAATATTGAAACAGTTTCCTACTTGACTTGAACATGTGACGCAACATTTCCCCATATATTTTTGTTGATAATTTTTTCGGTTTGAAAGTTTCTGCAATATTTGTTAGAAAACAGTGCAATAGTGTATCACCTGATATTTATTGATTGTTTATTGGCTAATGAAACCAAAAAAATGCATATTCTTTAGGATATACTCTAGTCAAACCTTGACGAGTTAGCAATACTTTAGGAATTGAATATGGAATTCTACTAACGTTTAGTTATTCAAAGAATATCAACGAAATATTATTAGATTATTTTTCAAAGCTAAATATTTGTCCTGTGTTCAAGAAGGATTTATTATACTTTCTATTGTAAGATATAGGGCTAGATTTAGTATATAGTATTGTGATGTATTATTAGTGATAGTTCTTGATATATTTGCTAAAAATGTGTCTTATTATGTGTAGCATTTAAAAATGAGAAGTTTTCACCTTGTACTTTTAAGAAGAGTACACGTTATTGTGATGCATGTAAAATTAATGAAATAAGTAACTGTTTATTTGAACTAGTACCATATATACGATTATATAAAGAATTTGCATTTTTAAGTAGGATTAATATGTAACTGAAGGTTAAAGAGCAGACGAAAAATAGGCTCTATTTAGGACTCACCACATGTGCCAAACTTGATTATTTTTTCCTATTATTTCATTTTCCAAAATTAAAATAATTTATTTGGTTTTAAAATACCCAACAGTGGGCTGCTATATTCATGGAGGAAGTTTTCATTGAATTGTTCCAAATGGTAACTCAAACTAGCAGCAATTAATTTCGAAATTCCTTATATAAAATGTAATAAATTTTTTCCTGCGGAAATTCAGACACAAATATCAACCATTAGGCTCGCTACACACCTGAGCGCTGTGCACGCCTCCGTGGCCGCCATGCTGAGAAGGATCCGCACACGAGAGAGCTATCCGCGTGACCCACTCGTGCTGCGTACCATGTGGCTACCATGTGGCTACTGCGCTTCTCGGACTCGTTCCACACTGACACGGATGAGCATGGATACATGTCGAGTTAACCGCGTGGTTATTTTTCGCTGTTACCGAACCGAAAGCCCAACAACTATGCATGCTTGTACAAATGGATATAGGTATACAATGATATGTTCCGTACATTAGAAATATAATAGAAGACTGCTACAAACATAATAAAACAAAATGAGAAATATAATAGACTTAATTTCATGATTACTATTTTAGTTGCACCGAAAAAGTGAGTGTCTAATTATTGTGAACTGTTGAAATTTCCATTTGATAACTTTAATATATTGCTAACATAGAAAAAGACTCAGTTCAAGCCGGTCTATTTTTTTCGTCATTCTTGTCCGTTTCGTTTTGCCATACTGGTAGCAATGAAATCTTACCACTTTTGTCCTGAAATTTTTGAATCCTTGTATAAAGCTCTACATTTGAAAATACGTTTTCAATGAATCCGGGTAACGATTGAAAATAATCTTTGAGTTTGGCACGTGTGATGTATTTGCTATAGTAGTTTTGGTTAAAGGCCTAGTTTCCCAGTACTGACTTGGCAGTGTCTGGTTAGTGCTAGGCTACCATGCGTAATCAGCTGCCAGCCATCTTTGATCATAACTTACATACAATGGTCTAGCCAAGAAAAATTTTCATAAAAATCGTTTGTAATATCAAAAAAATGCAATTAATATCAGAAAAGGGGTTAATAACTCAGACTTCTCTTGGCTAGGCTATATATTTTACAATAACGCAGTGCCTTTAGGCTGCTGATCACGCTTTGCTGAAGGTGTGGGTCACAATCGCCTTTTTTAGTGTTAAAGATCCTTTTTTTCTATATAATTTATATGATTTACTGTGTACTGTACTGTTCTAATCCCGAGGTGTATGTATTATCACCGCTACTATTTGTAATAATAATGCTTGAAAATGCATGATATTTGTTTTATTAATCATTGCTTATTATTTTTGATTTTTTTTCCAAAAAATTATCCAAAATTTTGTTTTAAAATACCTGACCCTTTCATTAAGTGCCTTTTGGCTTTTTGATCAACATGAAAGACTGTACAGGCTATAGAACAATTTTCCTTGTCGCTTGCCCTCCACTTTATTTTTTGTGTTTTTGTATGTGATCAGTTTACCCTTACATTGTTGCTTTCCATCATAAACTAACACTAATTGCTTGAGATTATTACATTAGTGTAACAAGGAAATGAAAAAAGGGTTAATACCGATAGGTATTATTTTGATAAAGATGAATCATAACGGCATTCGATTTTCCATGAAATGCTTTCGCATCATTGTTATTTACAGCATAGTAACTATAACATCACTATCACTAGTAAGACACCTGAAACAATCTCCATTGTTTTGTGGACGTATTCCTTAAATTTCAAGAAAATGTTGAACATGTCTTTGATTTCAATTCACTGTTTCTTAACAACTTTATATTCAATGTTGACCCTCTCGCACTTTTTTTAACTATAACATATTTTTCTATTCCTGAAATTTACTTGAAACGCTGATTTCATAAATACTACAGGATCTACATACAAAGTGATAGTGGATATTTACACTTTTTCCAAAACTGTTTTCGGAACCTCAATAAGCAGGAGGAATTGAAATCAAAAATCGACCAGTTTCATTATTTTCTTGAAATTCCATGTATACTGTCAAATAACAGAGTGTATTGTTCTGAGTGATCAATTTGCGGCGAAGCATATGGTGGCGCTATCTAGTGATGAGCAACGAAGGTACGTCTTAAATAAAAAAAATAGGTATAGTCAGTAAGTAAGTGCAAATCCCACTTTATGCCTACTAATTGTCCTGTGTCATATGAAATTCTGTCGTACGAATGGATTTTATATTGCTCTGAAAACCAGGATATAAATTTATACGATCTGAATATTCTGCAATTAGTTCAAGGGTATTATACACTTAGACCTACTTTTATCTCTTATCGCTTGATCGCGCCATAATATACTCTCCCATAAAATAGTATTTTCAATTTTTAATGTTGCAATTTTTTGAGCGTTTGAATTCCATAGAGAACCGTGATAAAGATAAATTTAATTCAACAGATGACATCTTGTGGTTGCATCGGTATACAGGTAAACAATAAGTGGGCTACAAGTAAACTGTGTGCAGTCTATTCAATTATCGATAAATATACCACTCCAATCATTTGAAACCCACTAGTCATACGACACAAATAGTGTCAAAATAAAATGCTATTGAAGTTTTACACTCATTAACGTTAGTAGATGAACTATATATAAAACACAAAAAATAAAATAGGCAAGTTATCCTTTCACCTCCTGTACACTTAGAAAGTGAAAATATAAACAAAAAGAGAAGATTCAAGCTTGGTTTGTCGTGAAAAATCATCTAGCAAATATATATGCTTGTGTAATGTGCTGAAAGCTGAGATATAAACGTCCTTCACGGTGTTTTGACTTCATTTACTGTCTCTAATTCTTTGTAATAGTGCACTTTTTCTTCTACATATATAAAAATGCACATTGCACAAAGCTATTGGAAAAAAGTAGCGGAAAGGGACCACGCAAATTCTTTTTTGGGAGAGTGATATTTTGTGAAATTTTTGATATGTTTACAGCAACTAATTGGATATTTTGAAAACTTAATTGAAAAATTCAGATATGATTGTCAATCTATTTATTAATCAGAGTCAACATTCCATGAATGCCTTTTATTTTATGTATATATTATGATACAAAAACGTGGCTAATTGAAATACAAGCACCGCTTTTGTGCTATTTGGGAATTCATTAATTGAATAGATAATGACATAATGTGGATGTTTTTAGTTATAGAACTTTATTACAAAACACAGTACCTATCAGTTACAAATTAAAATAAAGCAATATACTCAATTTTAGAAATTGAATTATATATTTTACCTGTATTTGTTTTCGCCACATAGGTCCGATATTGCCAATAACCTCATTACCTGCTTTTGATATAATATATATAATATTATATATATATAATATTATTTACATTAAATTTATAATTTGATTAATTTTTTCCCATTCATTTCCACAGAATAGTATTTTTATCCTAACCGTATGTTCGCGTCGCATAGCTTTTTTCACTAAATTTGGCGCCGTTTTAAATCGTTCTATGGGCCGGTTGTCAAATAATCGCTGTATAGTTCTGTGTCAGCAGTTATCTGTCAACACATCGTTCACTTTCGAGCTAGCTGTCAAAATTTCACGTTCTGTGTCAGCATTCGACTGTCAAAGCATTGTTTAGCTCCGTGCAAGCTGTCAATGCTTCACGAATTTCTTCTTATCTTGGAAATCATCAAACCTACCATTATTTCACTGTTGGTTAAGGCTCGTTCACAATATGGCGAATTATATCCTATTGTCAAATGTCAAAGTCAGTAGTCGGTAGCAAGTCCTATTCACTGCGTTCATCTATTCAGTTTACTTGATTATTGTGCGTCGTATCCGCGCCAACAGCATTTACAGTCTGGCTAAGCACGTGCCAAACTCACTTGGCTTTCTTTGATCTGATTTGACATTTTTTTTCGTTGGAACAGCTGGTAACTTAATTAAATACAATTGAAATACAAATACCGAAGAAAATTCCTCTACACTTGAAAATGAACATTTATTTTCACATGAAATGGGTAAAGCACTGTACGAATTTAATCGCATGAACGACACCAAACCGTATGCATAAAAGAACACTTATTGCATATGATCGTATGTCGGAACGTTTTAATTATTATTTTTACAGTTTTTCATTGCGGAATAATTATATTTACGTTATAGCGAAACCTCATAGGTATGCAGTCGTTAAATGTTACACGTTTGCAGACTGTAACTTTTATTAACGACATACAAGGCTTTATCGTAAGGTATTCATGGTTATTCGGCTTTAAAAGTCACTAAATAATGCAGCAACAACGACTACATACCGAGTGAACAATTTATAGTTACTTATTTTTAACTAACAACTTTTCTACACTTTGATAATCGAAGAGTGAAAGGTCACCGTCAGACATATTTTTGGGAAAAGGGAAAAGGTGGAATAATATTAAGTAAAGACTGATAGTGATGTATTTTTTCCCCTGGAGCCGTCCCTTCGCCGGTACCACCTCAACCTCCTGGGCTTATTGTGGATACTCCTAGTGTTCTGACTACAACCTATTCAGCCATTCCGTTCCCTGTATTAGCTCATACAGGTTCTTTGCTGGTTGATTGTAGAAGTCTTCTGGAGTCATTTGGGGTCTACCATACAGTTTCTGCCTTCTGTGGTCCAGCGACTCACAGTTGCATAGTATATGCAGAGCTGTTTCGGTATCCTTTTTGCATCTTCTGCATGTAAGGTCTCCATTGTACAGCCCTATTTTGTTTAGGTGCTCCTTTGTGGGAAAATGTCCCGTAAGTAGCCCCGTTATGGGGCGTAGTTTGTTCCTGCTCATTCAGAGCAGTTCTTTCGCCACTTTTTCTGATGGTTCTTTTATGAATTTCTTCCCATGTATTTGCCTGGTCGTGTTCTTCCAGTATTTATTGTGTTGTTCTTTCAACCACCATTTTAACCATGACCTCGTTAAGCATATGGGGATGCCCACAGCAGGTTCGGGTCCGTTCATCTGAGTTGACGATCCTACTCTTGCGAGTTCGTCAGCTTTTTCATTGCCTGCGATTCCTTTATGACCTGGGTCCCACTCCAGTGTTACACTGTTCCGAGTCACCAGTCTTCTAAGTTCTTCGCCGCATTCCCATACTAGCCGAGATGTCACCCTATAGCTCTGAAGTGCTTTAAGGGCGGTTTGATCTGCCTGTTGTTGTAGGCTCTCATATTATTAGACGATCCCTTCATATTTGCTCGTCTTGCTGTATATGCCCGCTCCGGTGCCGAGTTCATTTTTTGATCCGTCTGTATACCAGATCAGTTCATTCGCTCTACTAAGTGGTGGTGCGTTCTCTTCCTCAAGCTCCTTTCGATCTTCGATGACAATCTCGAAGTTCTTGCGAAAGATATATTTGTTGGTCATGTGATCTGTTGGAATTTTGGAAATGACATCATCCACATGCCTTATCTCTGTGTGTCCTCTCCCATGATCTCCTCGTCATGGTCTGATGCTTTTTCCAGTCGGGTTAGTGCTGCCCTTGCTTCGCACATTATGACACAATGTGATGGATTAGATCGTGTTATTGCTTTTGTATAGATCGTGTTTTATTCATTACGAAGGAATTTCATTAGTAACTGGCAACATCGTGAAATGGTACTAGCGGTAAATTAATATTGTCAATATTGTCCTTTTTGGTATAATGCGCATGTGGCTCACTTTCTGATAATTTCTGACTGTTGTGCGAACAAACCTAATTCAAATTCTATAACTAAAAACATTCAGCCAACGATTTTATGAAATGAGAATGATGTCATCCATCTGATAATTTTACATCCCAATCAAAATTATGATATAGTTTAGACCTAGTCATATTTTGGACGTTAATCATAGTGATTCTGATAATTAATAGAATATTATTTGTAAATGTGAAATTTCCAGATAAATCTCTACAGATTTCAACTGGTAAAAGTTGAATTCAATTTTCATTTATTGGACTGGTTCTATAACAAATTCATTTCAATAAAGAGACATGTCAAATATTTCATTAATATTCCTATCGTTCTCACAAAACAGACAACCCATAGAAGTGTAAATGTATAGGATTATCTTGAATTGAAAAATGAAGTTTCAAACTCATCCACCTGATGCGCTAGTTGCAATCGAGTAGAAACAGGCCTGGCAGCTAAGGCATTCTGCCCGAAAAGAAGAAATTTGCAAATTTTTAAATTCAAATTGTTAAACTCACCTGTTGTCACCATTGATGTTGTTTATATGTCAATGGTTGTCATATAAGATACTCTTGCTATTTTTTGCTGTTATTTGTGTTCAGGTTTTTGCAAGAAATACCTAAGAGTGATAATATTACGCATTTCCAATCACTCTCATTTATTTCTAAGCGTGTGGTGAAACCTGAATTTAACTTAGGAATTCCTAAATCCATGTTTAGTATTATCAAACTTGAGGAAATGATTAGTGAAATCGAGCATTAGTCATTCAAATAAACAAACAAACATATTTCTTTTGATAATACAGATTCCATTTCAAAGAATCCGCTATGAAACCTCATTTTTGCATTCTACGGCTTCCTATAAAATTCCACTTCTGTAGGTTAGTCTGTTTTGTGAACATTCTCCATGATGTGGGTTCCTTTAAACAAGCTTTGGACAACAAAAAAATGACTAACAAGTGATATTTACGCAAGCGCAGTGTTCCGACTATATACTATCGTAGTGTTTGCAATGAGTGGAATTTAGAGAAGCTTTGTATATTACGAATGATTTCTACATTTTCTCATTTCGCTAAAACCTTTGTAGCTTTGTAGTAAGTAAAAATGTGATACGTAGGTAATTTGAATCATATTTTTTACAGTGAAATTTCTTAACATTTATTTATATGGATTTTAATATTTTATTTTGATTTATAACGCCATATTTAATATGTTATGTTTGCAGAATCCAGCCGCATAGACTAATTGTAGCATCGCAGATTTGTTCTACACGTAACAGCTTTTTAATTCATACCTTTTTATTTATTGGGGTGATGCATGATACCAAAACCTTTCTGTCAATCATTTTGTTTAATTATGTATTTATGGTGATGAATTTAAACCATTGTATGTACTTGTATATTTTTTTCTGGTTTAAAAAACAAATGCCCAATTTTTCCGCCACTGGTTGAATACATCAATTTTAAAAACTCCTCTATTATTATAGCTAACCCCTTCGGTTTATTCTGTGAACGTAAGCATTATACATTCAGTTTAATTACTTCCTACACCACCCACAAAAAATTGTTTGTTTATTACTATCAGTTCCACCTCACAAATATGTGAGATGATACAAAATACCTTGTTCCATTTTGTAATAAGTTATTTTTTTAATAAAGCATTTTCTATTCTATGGAAAATACCTTTTAAAACTCACCAATGAATCATTTTGTATTTGAATACATTTTATAAATCATTTTGGAGATATTTGCGGTTTAATAATCATACAATAATTCCCACCTTTGCCTTATCCAGTATTCTGTTTTTATTTCATTATTCACTTTTTTTGACTACCTACCACCATATTCTTCATATTTCATTTCTAGAAATTAATATTATGGAATTCGGTTTTTTAAAGTTCCAACTACAATTCCTAGCGATAGCTGTAGACTCTGTTTCACATAAGAAGAGCCACGTGAAGTTTGCCAACTGT
>CAJUYH010010994.1:0-11570 GCA_910591685.1 Galerucella tenella
CTTGGAACGTTTGTCAGTAATTTTTGAATATGTCACGTTAAAGACTATCGGATTATCAATCTATTTCTGATTTTTTATCCATGGACATCAATATATGTAGATATAGGAGAGAAACATTTTTTTTGCTGTTAAAATATTACGTTTTACAGGTGAAAACACAATTTGTTTTAAATATAATATCATTGATTCAATATTTAAATAAAATGTTGTTTATTGTGAGAATTCGATTCCTCCCGTATAATTCACTACTAATCATCATTGACTATTATAAATAGTTACCTATTTGGTATTTTCACACAGTTTCTGCTCCAAAAAGCAGATATAGGCTTTCAAAAGTTCACATGCCTACAAATATTTTGAATTTATCTTTCTATAGTCGATAGAGTTTTCGTTTTAGTAGGCAAGGTAATACTTATTTACCTACTTATTACTTTTGATATATTTGAAAATGAAAGTACCTGAGAAGCCCTAAAATATGTACCTACAGGAAGTTTCCATAGGTGAATAAGAATGGCTAAGTCAAGACAGGTCAAAATTTTATTGCTAGCATAATCTCATTCCATGCAGAAGTTTGACAAGCTAATGTATTGTATGATCAAGAAAATGCTGAAACTGTCTAGTGTCAATAAAATATTCCTCATACAGTACAAACATTAATGTTATATTTCTTAGGCCAGAGAAACAGGTATTTGTCCTGTAAGAAGAGAACTTTATACACAATGTTTCGATGAAGTAATTAGACAAGTAACAATAAACTGTGCAGAAAGAGGATTGCTGCTGTTAAGAGTAAGAGATGAGATGCGGATGACTATAGAAGCATACCAAGCGTTATATTGCAGCAGTGTCGCTTTCGGTAAGTCTTGAGACTCTCTCTATTCTTTTATTTATTTTACTTTTACTAAATAACTTGGTAGGTATGCGGAAGGCATTGCAAGCGGAACAAGGTAAATCGGATTTGTTCGAAGACGTGGAGGCGTTAAAAATGGAAAAACAAGATTTGGAAAATCAAATAACTGAGTTGAAACAACGAGCCGAGCAGGCAGATCGAAGAGCGGCTGAAACTAGGCTAGCCGAAGAAAGAAAGCACACAGAGGAAATTGCGTTTTTAAAGAAAACTAATCAACAGCTAAAGGTACTTATAGACCAGGGTCGATAATTTTTGTAACAAAAAAAAAATAATAGTAGGATAAAACCCATCAGAAGAGAAGGGGAATATGATATAATTGAGGAAAAAAATAAATTACGGGCGATCCGAGTTCGGGAAGTGGGAGGGGGTGAGTTTTTAAGGGTGAAAAATGGTTTATCTCGATTTCCGGCAAAACTACAAGTCCTACGGAAAAAAACGAATGGCAAAGTTGTGAGTAATAAAAAGCTCTACAACTTTTGTATACACAATTTTTACACATAACCTCAAAATTTATGTGAAAAGTTCAAATAACCAAGTTTTTGGTTTTTTATTTTTATCTTTTTCAAAAAAAGTATCTTATTTTAGAAATTTCGTGAAAACTTACCTTAATATGTCCCGAATACACTGTAATTTATTTGATTTGAAATACTGTTTTTTTCACCCTATTTTGACTTAATATTAAAAAAGCACCCTAATTTTCAATCGAAAATTCTCGCGTCAAAATATCAGCTTTTTTCTAAAAAGTCGGTAGGTTTTTTGTTCGTTGAAATCATATACTTTCTGATAGTCTGAAAAAAATATTCATCTCCATGGTAAATGTTCTCAGAAAATGCAAAAAAAATAAAAAAACTCAAATTCGAAGTTTTTTATCACTATGTACAATTCCATCGAAAAAATGTGATTGCTGCAATTTTTTTCGAGTTGAAAAGTTTATTCATTAAATTCGAATTACATTCAAGTCATAACAAATCTAATGAAATGTGAATATACATGTAAATCGTACTATTGAATTTAGATAGTTCATTTTGATTACATTATAATAATTTTAAAAACGTTAATCTTGATATTTATAAATACATTATCTTGAATTCTAATCATCTATCCGTTAATTTTTGTTTCTTTGATGGCATTTCTTCATCGTTAGACTCGACAAACCTCCCCAACTCTAGTTGATCTTCGAAATCTTCAAGACCTTCTTCTGCAATGTTATTTCCAGTCTCTATTGATTCTTCATCCACAATTTCATCTGAATCATTTACATCTTCGTAGGTTATTTCTTCCACATTGGAGCAATTTCCAGAACCATGACAATTTTTACATAAATTTGTGAATTTTAAACCATGTTTTCGGCAGCCACATTCCAAACTGTTACACCCAGCTTCACAGCGACAGCAAATAGCTTTGAGCAATACTTCCGGAATTAAATCCTTTTCTGTAAATTTGGTCATAATGCCACGTTGATGTTTCTTCCAGCTTCCATCTGTTGCTGTCAATTCATTGCCCATTCAAGTTTGAAGCTGATAATATGCCCTGTAACAATGCTGTTCTGCTGCTCCTTCTGTGGGTGGGAGGTTTGCCAAAATGAATGATGATTTAATTCTTGCCAATTGATTTGTTTGAAACCTTGATTGACTCGGTGTTTAATTTTTTCATTTTTACATTTATAAATAGATTTGATTAATTGTAATCCATTTTTCTTATATTTTCTTTACTTGCATCTTTCTTAAAAAAACATTGGCCAAAATAGACAAATTCCTAGCGTCTAATAATAAATTAACGACGCTTTCTTTCCTTTTACGGCAAATCCAGATGTTGTATCACAATCAGAGAAGCAATGCAGAAATGCAACAATATTTTTGAAGGATTCATGTTCGAAACTGTTAGACATGAAAAATAGATCCTTCACATTTCCAGAGCCTGGTTTGTGAAAATAAATGGTGAATTTGATTGATTTAAAAGGACCGAAAGATCAATATCTTGACCCACAACAATGGCAGTTTTAATAGTATCTATCTCTGGCAATTTCTATCGACGTCTTAATTATTATGTCAGCATCAGCATCTTCATCCACTTGTTTACAGGAAAATCTTTGTGACTGTAATCTTTTCATTGAAGTTTATATTATTTTGTCCTTGTTTTTCTCGTTGGATAAAAAATTTTCTTGTGATGAAATTGTACATAGTGAATAAAAAAAAACTTCGAATTTGAGTTTTTTTAATTTTTTGCATTTTCTGAGAACATTTACCATGTATATGTATATTTTTTTTCAGACTATCAGAAAGTAGAGATTTCAACGAACAAAAAGCCCACCTAACTTATTGAAAAAAGCTGATATTTTGACGCGAGAATTTTCGATTTAAAATTAGGGTGCTTTTTTGATATTAAGTCAAAATAGGGTGGAAAAAAGTATTTCAAATCAAATAAATTACGGTGTATTTGGGACATAATAAGGTAAGTTTTCACGAAATGTCGTAAAAAAATATTTTTTTCGAAAAAGATAAAAAAAAAACCAAAAATTTGCTTATTTGAAATTTTCACATAAATTTTGAGGTTATGTGTAAAAATTGTGAATACAAAAGTTGTAGAGCTTTTTATTACTCACAACTTTGCCATTTAACTTTTTTTCGTAGGACTTGTAGTTTTGCCGGAAATCGAGATAAACCATTTTTACCCTTAAAAACTCACCCTCTCCCACTTCCCGAACTCGGATCGCCCGAGTTTTAATTTTTAAATTGAAACTTTTGTTTTTAAAAATTTATTTATAAATTAATATACAGGTTTTACTACAACAATAAAATAACTTAAATACTGAACTAACTATAATATCTGCTAGTCCCTGTAAATATGAAATGAAACCTATTTATAATCTTCTTTAAACAATGGCACTATTCTAGTTTGTTTACTACTTTTTTGTTGGCTCTGCTATTCTGCATACTTAACTCCCGTAATTTATTTTTTTCCTCAATTATATCATATTCCCCTTCTCTTCTGATGGGTTTACTACTACTACTACTACTACTAAATGTGCAGGCGAGCCTTGTCCTGGACAACTCAAGCCAAGGTTCCCACACTGAGGCCACTGGCGGGCCCATTGTGCCAATCCTGCTACCTAGTCATCCATGAATCCGAGCCCTTCAATAAAGGCCACAACCTTTTTCAGTGGATGCATGCTTGTGTCTCCAGGAGCCATGACAGTGACTCCGAAGATTCGCCTGCGTAATACAGCCCGGTGTGGACACTCTAAGAGAACATGAACTGACGTTTCATCAGTCATGCCGCAACCCCTACATAGGGAACTTTCCTCTACTCCTAGATTGTAGAGGTGCTTCCTCATACAGCAGTGCCCTGTTAGGAGTCCTGCTATCTTCCTTAGCCTACTCCTTGGTAGTTCAGTGGCTGCCCTGGCGTGTCCATCAGTCCATCCCTTCAGTAGAAGTTTGGATTGTCTAGGACCCTGCAGAGCATTCCAATGAGCGAGGTGCTGATTCTTCAGCCACTTCTTCGTCTCCTTGCGTATTCTTTGTTTTGTTAGGCCTAGGGTCGGGCCCGGGCCGCAGAAAGGAGCTGCCGCCCCTTCCGCAGCCAGTGCATCCGCTATCTCGTTGCCTTCAAAACCAGAGTGGGCTGGAATCCATTCTAGCCGCACCACGTTCCGCCTTGCAAGATTAGCAAGTCGTTCTCGACATTCGTTAGCAAGTCCTGAGTTGCCGGTATACCCACTCAGGGCTTTAATTGCAGCCTGATTGTCGGAGTATATGGTTATGCGTCGATCCACATAACCTCTGTCTAGGTTTATCTGCGCACATTCCAAGATAGCGTATATCTCGGCCTGATATGCAGATACACCATCACCCAATGGTATACAGATTTGTGTCCTTGGGTTCCTAGAGTAAATTCCAGCCCCGGCTCTGTCACCAGAGCATGAGCCATCTGTGAACCAGACAGTCCCATGAGGCTGTGTATTCGTCTCTTTATCCCAGGATTCTCTGTCCCGGATCATAGCCCTGTATGGGGTTGCGAAGTAGTACTTACGCAAGCATTCGTCAGACGCTCGAGCCAGAACTGGAATATCTTCCAGGTGCCGGAGCTTCTTGACGTGCCTGCACTCTTCCCCTCTTCGCACGTATCCCAGCCGTTTCAAGCGCAGGAAAGCCCTCCCCGCCTCAGCCTCGATCACATGGTGAAGAGGCCGAAGACCAAGGATCACCTCCATCGCAACAGTTGGTGTAGTCCTCATGCAGCCAGTTGCCCCCAAACTGACCACCCTTTGAAGGCGTGCCAGTTGCGATTTAGCCGTGACCAAGGTTACCCTCGGCCACCAGACCAGAGCCGCGTATGTGAGCATAGGCAGCATAATCACTCTATAGAACCATATGATCGTTTTGGGGGTCAGTCCCCACCTCGGACCAATGGCTCTCCTACAGGCCCAATACGTGTTTGTCACCTTGCTTAGGCGACTATCAAGATGAGCCTTCCATGTCAGTGATTTATCAAGGATGACTCCTAGATACTTCACCTGTTCAACCACCGGTAGTGGTACTCCACCCATGTACCCTATTCAGAGCCCTTTGGATGAGATCCCAGAGAACGGTAATGTGCCTTCCAACAACAAGGATGGGTTTTATCTTACTATTATTTTTTTTCGCTTTTTACTATTTTTGAAGGCTTCGGCACTGGTCCATTATCTCTTATAAATATTTGTAAAGGTTTGGCACTCTACTGCGACCATGTCAATTAGTTGATCTGCTAAAGGAGTATGTAATTTTCTTGCCATCCATGGACCGAATTCTTGGCAAAAGAGTAGAGCTTCTGAGATAACATATATTTTATCTTTCTTGTTTACTTCCTAGTGATGAAAACACTCTTAGGAAGATCTGCTTCCTCAATCAAGAATCCGATATCTTAGACTGTCCTCAAACGAAATTAAAATTGAATTTTAAATATTTTCAGACTCAGCTGGAAGGCATTTTGGCACCCAAGAAGTAGAGGATAGGATTTGAAGAAGCAAACGCCAAGAGGAAAATATAGTTATTTATTAAAATTGTGGAATTTTTTTCTTCCAAAGCATTTTTTATATTAATTATATGTATTTTTATATATTGTCCCAAATCTGCGGAAAATTTATTAAAACGAAAACATGTATGATTATTATTTTTCTCTTACCGTTGTCAAGATTAACTAGTAATAAAAAAAATGTATTTTTATTTTTTTTATTACTAGTTAATTGACAACGGTAGCTAGTATCGCGGACTTACCGTACATAACAAATATAAAAGCCTTGGAAAAAGTATTTATTTATACATCGATAAAATTCATCGTAATAAAAATATTTAAAATCTATAAATATTTTGTACAATAATAAAATAATTTAGAAACTTACTTTAAATATAATAGTTATAACAATATTAAAAATAAAACCCTTCCACCTCGGTGAAACAATTCATGAAAAAAAAAAAAGAAATAGAAATGGCAACGTACAATTGAGATTTTTTTGTAGATCGGATACTATTGGGACCTTTTGTAATTGCCAATTCTAACCGAAATTTTTTTACAAATTTATGAAAAAACGCGTTTAACACAACTAATGTCTCCCCTTCTTTGACCGTTTTCGTCGTCTTCTTTTATTCGTAGTCGCGTCAGTCGAATCGATTGATTTTTCTTTATCGGTAGTAGGAGTCGGAGGTTCGGAAATTTCTGAAACCGATTCCTCTTCGTCGTTGTCTTCTTGGTCGACCATTATTGGAGATTTCGTCGGTATTTCGAGTTTTAAGTCGTCGGGTTTTGTTAATTCTAGGGATATGATTTTTTCTTGAATCTGTTCCACCTAGATTAAACACAAAATTTGTTAGCTCATTTTTATTTACAAAAAGTAATTCGTCCGAGATTCTTTAGAAAAAAAAACTGCTCTATATATTGTGCGGCACCGGACTCACTTGAATTTCAGAGGCATATTTCAACAAATCATAATTTATCATCTTTTAAATAATTTCCCGCAGAATCTTGGGAACCAGTAAATAGGCTATGGGCATTCGGGACCATTTTCGCGATTTTAACATGGGAATCTCCATAAGGAAATCTAAGGTCTGAAAACGTCAAAATTGGCTGCTTCAAGGTCACGCGTCGGAGCTGTAGGTAGTGGGGGTAAATCTGCGCATGTGCTACGGAACGCCTGCGCTGAGCCAATCACAACGCTCCATACGTCACGTTGTGACGACCCTGAACATAAGGTAAAAAGTTCCGACATAGCGCGAACATATAATACATTTATTCGAATCTAATACACATGAATGCTCATGGCAGGGTGCGTTGAGTGCTTTGCTATAGACGCGAAGGTTGTGGGTTCGAATCTCACTGCAGTCGAATTAATTTAATGCAGTCGAATCAATTTAATTGGAGTAATAATGGTTGCCTATTTTTATCGTTCGAGCAGTTGGAGTAAGAATGGTCGCCGGAAATAACGTGAACTTAGACGTTTGACATTTGGCGTGATGGAGCGTTACCCCCGTATGGAAAGTTGAGTGGTAACGGTTGCTGGGAGGGAGTGACGTTTGACGGAGTGACGTTTGATATGTGACGTTTGACGTGAAGTTTGACGGAGTGGCGTTTGACATGTGACGTTTGACATGACAACGTGACGTATGGAGCGTTGTGATTGGCTCAGCGCAGGCGTTCCGTAGCACATGCGCAGATTTACCCCCACTACCCACAGCTCCGACGCGTGACCTTGAAGCAGCCAATTTTGACGTTTTCAGACCTTAGATTTCCTTATGGAGATTCCCATGTTAAAATCGCGAAAATGGTCCCGAATGCCCATAGCCTATTTACTGGAACCGTTGGCAGTACTCTGAACATAGTTTACACTCCCACTAAACTTGTAAACTTGTAGTTTGTTTCCTTACTTAACGGAAACTAGAAAAGTCAATCTGATGTTAAATTGACAGTTCTCAATAATAATGAATACAAATTAACTACACACTGCAGATTTACCTGAATAATTAGTTACTAAAATAACTGTTTTTTTTTTTAATCTTAAAGAAGCAATTAATTCAAAAACACCAGAAAAACTTGTAAATATTAGACGATTATCGAATGTCAATAAACGTCAAAACAAACTGGGGTATTTTACCAGTTGATATCTGACAATATCTTAAAGTTTTGCCAACCCGTTAGCTGTAAATTGCCCTGACTATTGAGGATAAATTATATTTACGGTTGGTAAATTAATATTAATTCTGATAAGCAGAAAAGTAATTAAAAATAACGTCATCTTCTTTTTATAGTAAAAATCCTACATTGGTGTAGCGATAGTGAACTATGTTCAGTGTCATATTGTACGGCATTTTGCTTGCTGATGTGTAAAGGGCATACCCATTCGCCGTTACTACTGACCCAGTAGTATAGAAATATGAGAACAATTTCTAGGCTTTAGTGAATAAGGTATTTCCAATTATGAGAGAGCGCGCCGACGAGACGTCACTAAAGTGACGGATTCCAAGTTTGAATAAGAACCTCTGTTCTTTTGAAGGTCTTCAGTGTCTTAAAAGTTGCCTAAGCATTTGGTCACAATTTATCAGCTGTTTATCAAACATGGAATCCAGCATAAATAAAATTTGACATCGTTTCGACAATGATGCTTTGCTTGTCTGTCGGTGCCGATTTCTAAAGTTCATTTTCCACGTTGCGACAAATCGCAGCGACTTGTTGCCGGGACAAATCGCTGCGAGAAAAATAGTACAATCACCATATCGATAGTTTGTTGCTGCGACTCATCCAGGCATAGGGGAAACGTAACGTGTTGCCAACTTGATTGACAGTGACAGCATGCCAGAGCGGAGCAGCCAATAGAAATTTTGGGTTGGTGCGACCGACGCGATCAACGAAAAAAATAAAAACGCTAAGTTGCAAGCAACTTTTTCGAGTTGCAGCGTCAACTCGCACCGTGGAAAATGGACTTAACTCACTCAAGTTAATGTCCGTTTTGAAATTTCAACATTTAAAGGTATTTTCTAAAAAATCACGGACTATAAAATGTATTAAAAATTATATACACATCTTATATAACAAGTTTTGTTTAGTTTTTGTTAAAATTAACACACCAAAAGCAATTTCTCAAAAAAAACAAAACAAAAGCTTCATGATTCCTAAATCGATATTAAGACATTAAAAAAAAAATTAAAGTTCCGTAAATTTGAATACATTTGTGAAATGAAAGGTTAAGACAGACTTGCAAGACAAAATATACGTTTTAAAAACCATAACCAAAATATGATGAATGGAGACATTAAATACAGCTTCACATTTTTTTGCAGGTCGATTCATAAAAATCTGCAACCGGAATAAATATACAGTTCCGTTCGATGGAAAATGGCCAGCCATCATCATCTTTTCAGCTCCTTTCTGTACGGACATAAGGAACTGAACTGAACAACTTTTAACTGGTGAGTAACCAGCAGCCGTCACAATAGGCGTTTTGCCGCGAGGTACCGGTTGACTACCGATTCAATGAGAACGGTACTATCATTATCCTTTTCTAATGTGTTTTTATTTCTTTTTATTGGTTCCTTCGCAAAAATACGTTGGTCTGGTCTTGGGCCTTAATCATTGATTACTCTGACGTGCTTGGTCCTTTGGTTATTCGTTGTGATTATTTTTATTTAATTTTTTTTATTAATTAATATCGTGTTAATTATATATGCATATATGGATAATCTAATCTCTATAGAGGACCTAGTCTCATACTAGTCTTTACAGATTTTTTACTTTTTGATAATTTTGTACAAAATGAATCAATACCTCAATTTTTTCTATTTATTTTCAAATAACTAACTTTTTTATATTCCTATAGGTTATATGATTATAAATGTCAATCGTCAACCGCTCCTAAAAACACCTTACTCACCACGGTCCATGAATTTGCGTACCGTTGAGGTATACTCAAACACAAAAGTTTGGACCGACCTGTCGCGAAAACGTTACGGTCTCCAGAAATTGTGTAACGTTGAGTCAACGGTACCTCGCGGCAAAACGCCTAATGTGACAGTCGCTGATTGCTGGTAGAAGCAGTGAAGTTGCATCCACTAATGTGACCTTATTGCCAGCCGGTGAACAACTAACTAGCCAGCTTAAACGAAGCTTGCTAACATTGAAGAACGAAAAATAATGTCTCCATTTTCATATAAAAACCATCCATACTAATAAAAACTACTAAAGAAACGTGTGTTAAAAAAAAACTAACCATAATGGTGCACAAAAGAGAGTCATGCTGATTTTTTTGACAAGCCATCAATTTTTGGATTCTTATACCTCTCTCTCGATCAGCTTCTCTACATACTCCACCGTTCTCACTCTTTTCTCTCCGGTTTCATCGATGTATTCTTCCGTTTTTCTCGTTATCGTCTCTCCCAATACCTTTTCGCTTTCTCTCACTGTAGTGTTGCCGGATTTTGTTCTTACGGCGAGTTTGGGGAAATCGGCACTCGAAGGACGTAGCTGAACATGCATTTTGGTTAGTTATTAAAAGTTTAGTATTAGTGTACCATCCTGGACAATTAAAGCCCGTAGTCCAGTTGTTAATTACGTTTTGTTATCATTGCATAATCAAGTTAGTACTAAGCGGTGTTGCCAATGTTTTACATTTTAAAATATAACTGCCATATTAAGAGGTATGTTGAGAGATTCTAGGTCTGTTCTCACAAGCATCACAGACAGTCTTTGACAATCCGGATTCGGCGAAAAGCCCTAAAACGTTCTCCCGAGAACGGATTGTCAAAGACTGTCTGTGATGCTTGTGAGAATAGACCTCATGTTATGGATGGTGGCAAC
The DNA here is from genome assembly GCA_910591685.1 of Galerucella tenella. NCBI lineage: Eukaryota > Metazoa > Arthropoda > Insecta > Coleoptera > Chrysomelidae > Galerucella > Galerucella tenella. The sequence continues at coordinate 10,730 of CAJUYH010010994.1, forward strand.
AGCACGACCACCTTATCCCGAACTTTTCGCACTGGAGCAGGCTATCCTCGGCCGGTTTCTCATTTCACGGTTCTTTAAATAGGTCGACTCTACAACTCCTATTGTAAGTAGTACTAGTTAGTGGGACAAACTGATAGTAATGTTACAATTAATTCTGCCGGTGGTCTTGGTAGTTAACTAAGAAGTTCTAAGGTCTGTTCTCGGATGCGCCGAATCCGGATTGTCAAAGACTGTCTGTGATGCTTGTGACAACAGACCTGTAGTTGTGGTAGTTAGTAAAGAATGGAGTTCAGGAAACGGTATGAATTGTAATAAACTGACTTTGGCAACACCGGTTAGTCGAGGAAAATAAATTAAGTTATCGTTATGTAAAAACAACACATAAAATCTAAATATGTCGGCATGCACAAGTTCTACTTTCTAGAGACATCAGCAGAAACAATGACTGGGTGAATCTGCCATGCAATGTTAAACGCCTATTATTAGATAACATAGATTTAAATAAAATAATGTAAATGAAATAAAACAAATTAATTTGTTGAAATCTACATTATATTAAACTGAAAGTTGTGACGCGTTTCGCTAACACATATTATTATAGACTCCGTTTCCGTTTCAGAACCCACTAGAGCAGGGGTCTCCAAACTTTTCAGCACTAGGGCCAAACTGATAGCTAGGGTAAGTTCAGAAGGGCCAAATACTGGGTGGCCACTTTTTCATTTTTCAACAAAATGTCTAAATTTTTTATATGTTGTAGTGCTAGAGATGTAGTTTTATTTTTCACGGGCCGTAGTTTGGAGACCCCTGCACTAGAGTATAGAAGCTGCAGTCGTATGCGCGA
>CAJUYH010010995.1:0-11568 GCA_910591685.1 Galerucella tenella
ACAAGTAAAATCGATTCAACGGTAAATAAACTACAGAATAAACTGTAAAAGATTAAATTTTTAATGAATTGAGATAATTATTTAGAGCCAAAAAGTGGTTCTTTATAAAAATTTCTGCATGGTCTAGAACGCAAAATGCTGCAATCAAGTATCGAAGCTTCCAGGTCATATAATATACGAGTATTATTAGTTTGAATTTGTTTAGTTTCCTATCAGTTTATTAATGCTTCAATGTATAGTTTGTCTCGAACATATCGTCTTCACTTTTGCTGGCTATCATAAGATTTATGGGCCAATCGCAATATATCATATGACCAATAGTTGCTGTAGAAGAGATCGCCAGTGGCGGATCATTTGAAATTATTATAGAAAGGATCAAATTCATAAACATCTACCTTTTTGTATTTTTATTATGTATCCTTTCACTACAAAATTATTCCAACCTATTTCTAATCATGTTGGAAGTTATATTCTGCATGGTTCAATCAAAATGCAGCATCATAAAAGTTGGGGACCTGAAAAGGTTATTGAGATTGTTATGACAAAAAAGTTAACTGTTTAATAGACACCAGTTTACATTTAAATCGATTTTTTTGGTGATACTTTTCGATTAGGACAAAAATAAATAAATAAATAAATAAATATTTTACAATTCGGTGTAATTGATATTTTTTAATATACCTTGTATGTGACTGGAAATTTGGATATAATATAATGGTTGCATTGCAGATTTTTGGATCAATATTGAAAATGTTAGGGCCGCTTGTACAATAATAGATAACCGTGAGGTCACCGGCAAACTGTAGTGAACGCTCGGTCAACTTGGAAATCGCTCGCTTGGTCAACTTGAAAATCGCTTGTTCAATGCAGAGTTAGCTTGTAATACCCCGGTGACCATCGAGTCAATTTAATCTGCCAAAAGTGATCAGTTGATGTCGGGTCAAGTGATATTAGTTTTGTTGTAATAGTAATAGATCCCAGAGCGATAAGACGTAACTTATTTTCAAATAGATGAAATGTTAGGTTCTCAGTAGTATCTCGTGTTCTTTGAATACTTGTCTAGCCTGGGCAGGTATCAGGTGAGAAAGGTAACTAAAGATATATATAAGAGTTACTTTACCTCAATTTTTTATATTTGATTCCCATACAGTGTGACCCATTTTGTTTGGAAGTACTCCTGTAAAATCCGCACTTCTTAACCGATTTTGATTTAATTTTTTTTGTTAGATTCAGCATTAAAAACAGTATTTTGGCACACATTTTCATAGCTCAATTACTATTTTCAAGGCCCTCTATGTTAATATATCTTTGCCAAAAAAGACAAAAGTACATCAGGCATTTTTTTTCTCATATATAACCATACCACTGGATTCAGAATCATCACAAATGTGAACTACCAAAATTTAATGAAAAAATTTTTATCAACGACAAAGTTATTACAACATGAATTCGGAAAAAGTGGTGTTTTAAATAATTTTTTAGGTAGAATATGTACAAATTTTCGAAATGGCAACATGGTAAACAAAAACTAGGACTCAAACATATTGCACAGTAAAAATTCGAAGCCGATAACTTAACCCGTTCTGGAGTTATAGCTTCTGAAAGTAATGTAAAATTGTGCTTAATAATTTGGATTGTGGGCTAAGTAGTCTATGACAATACGCTCATTAAAATTTCTTGCCTGCAATTTTTTTTTAAATACGTTCTGTCACTGCTCCAGTCTCAATAAATACTTTTTTCAATTTTGTGCACTACAAAGCAGCAAATACGGCGATCTGGATGTCTCCGATTAACTATTTCTATTACTTCTCGTTCACTTCTATCATTGTAACCACAAAAAAGTACAATTTCAACTTTGTCTTGAATAGTTAAATAGTTAAATATTTGGGTTTGGTACTAACTATTTCATACAAATGTCACTGACTGACATAAATAAAATTCCAAAATCAAAGCCTAATTGCGACTCGTTGATTTCATTGTTAATAAATGAAATAATTAAGCACATTACTCCAGAACGGGTTGAGTTATCGTCTTCGAATTTTTACTGTGCAATATTGTTTGAGTCCTTGTTTTTGTTTACCATGTTGCCATTTTCAAAACATGTCTACATTCTACGTAAAATATTACTGAGAATACCACTTTTTCCAAATTCATGTTGTAATAACTTTGTCTTTAATGAAAAAATGTTCATAAAATTTTGGTAGTTTACATTTGTGATAATTCTGAATCCAGTGGTATAGTCAAATTTGAGAAAAAAAATGCCAAATGTAAAAATTAACATGGAGGTCCGTGAAAATTGTAATTCAGCTATGCAAATTTGTGCCAAAATACTGTTTTTGTTACTGAATCTAACAAAAAAATTAAAACAAAATCGGTTGGTAGATGCGAATTTTACGGGGGTGCTTCCAAACAAAATGGGTCACACTGTGTATGTTTTGTAGAATAATATTCTAAAGTAGTATCATAAGTGTGAGACACTTTCAATGGACCAAAACTTTTGTCAGACGATTTAAAGCTCCACAAAAAATTAATAAGCCTTATATTCCAGTAAATAAAGGAAAAAAGTTAACATTGATTAAGCACTATTGTCATCTTCCGGTTGGAAGTTGCATTTGGTACCTCATTAAACATGAGACAAAGTTCTGCATGAAAACGCGTGCGAGGGCTGAGAAAATGGCCCCAAAAGACCACAAAAATAGGTTTTCAGTCAATATCTCCTAAAATATGGTAGTTAGAGATTTTTGGTTAAAATAAAAATTAAAGTTCAGTTAATTTTCTACAAAAATGGTCCACATGATTTTTCTCGAAAATTTGACCGGTTTCGAGAAAAACGCCACCAAGCGCACCTCGAATAATGAGCTTCTGTGCTGTATGCCGGAGAGAACAGTCCGTGTATTTACACATCAGCGGGGGGACAAATTATTCAATAACTTTGTGAAAAATGCATATTTTCTCATGATTCAAAATTCAGGTGAAAGAGGAATTCTGCTGCTATCATACCCTGTGAATTGAGTCACGCTTGACTCTTTTGACCATGTCGGAACACGGGTCAAACTTTCTGCTCCCGGGCAGTTTTGACCTCGCCAGAAATTTGTACCTATATTCTTTGTATTGCAGTAATTTACTCAAAATTTTCTTGATTATAGGTCCTCATAAGGTCCTTTGTCATCCCTGAAATTTGTATACCCTAATTTTTTTTTATTTTCATTTAATCGTTGTTTATTGAATCCCAAATTTTTGCTCTTTTCGGATCGCGGGGAAATTTTGTGAACAACCATCAATTAAAAATGTATACATGATCCGATTGGTCTCTATGATACATCATTTGAAAGCTAAGAATGTCTACCTTCCGATTGTGCAATTACTTTTTTTGACGAAGTCGTCCATTTTTCAATGAAATTAGCAAACGCAGGCTCAAGGAAAAAACGCTCCCTGCTCTTTATTTCTAACATTTTAACACCTTAACTAGTGTAATGGGGGAAATCCCACCTTTCCATCGATGTATATAAGTCATACCTTTGATACCCCGGGGAAAAACCAGTATATCTAAATGTATACGCTATAATTTATTACTTTCGTTCCTCCGTCGTTCGCCGCGCGTGTGCTCTACGTGGCGCTCGTGTCGTCTGCTCATCTATTTGTGGTTCGTGTGAGTCACGCCAGTGTTCGAATTATGAACACAGCGATAATATGTTATCCCAAGAGGTAGAACTAGAGGAAACTGTAGACTCAGAAGAAGTTGTTGACAAGGTAGAGCTAGAGGGAGCTCTAGACCCAGAAGAAGTTCTTTACCAAGAATCAGATGATGACTGCGGTGACAACAGATTTATGTCATAATTGCAATGTATTTTCATATACTTTTCTCTTCAATTTACGGACAATTAACCCGCAAATCTCTTGTACTTTTGTTAAAAATTTTCTATGTAATATTTTAGTCTATAATGTATTATTCTTGTATCATTATATTGGGTTCTCCCGTTGATAAATAAATAAATGAATAAATAAAAATATATTTTTCTATAATAAATGAAACATGGAGAACGTTTATAACTCGTTATTCCAAAAACCTCAATCAGTCTGGTTGCAAAACAATTTGCAAAAATTTGCGGAGAATCTGCAAGAAATTGTTGCTCAGTATTATGGGTAAATATTCTCCACACATTCTCAGTTTTCCTCACGAAAAGCCTAATGAACTTCAGTTTTTTGCCACATGTGCAAAGCTGATAGTTGCTAGATTCAGGTCCACTGGTGAGGTCCATCTCGCTAGAATTAATCTTATAGCCCGTTTTCCTAATAAGTATATCTTGAGGCCTCATCTGAGAGGAAAACAAGTCCCTCGGAAACATAAACATCCATCAAAAGTGTCTGGTTACAGGGATTCTCATTTATGGCACCAAGGATTTTCCCAATCTGTAAAATGAGGTGGCGCCATCTACAATTGGTTTCCACAATCCAAAACATTGAAAATAATGGATTTCCAACACCCCCCAGCTCAAATTTTGTACAAAATAAAAACTTGCATATTTCACAAGTCTCAAAATTTCCGGTATTTCAACCCGGATTTTTTTGCAGAAAATATTAATGTTGCGAAAAAAATCATGAGAACCATTTTTGTAGGAAATGACCTGAACTTCAATTTTTATCTGAACCGAAAATCTCTAACTGTCATATTTTAGGAGATATTGGCTGAAAACCTATTTTCCTGGTCTTTTGGGGCCATAATCTCCGCCCTGGCACGCGTTTTCATGCAGAACTTTGTCTCATGTTCAATGATGTACTAAACGCAACTTCCAACCGGAAGATGAAAACAGGACGTCATTAATGTCATCTTTGCCTTTTTCTCCTCCTTCATTTACTGGACTATCATTCATTTTCACATGTCTGACTTTCAAGTATGTTATCAAGGCAACTATAACTAAGTTATATTTCGTCAGTCAGACCAATTATTGTAATTACCAAACAGCTCCTAAACATAAAAATTATAAGCCGGAAGTATGAGCACTATGCGTTTCAGAGCGAGTGTGACGTCTATAGTAACTCGGTTTCCCTTCTTTTATATTTATCAACTCACAATGTCTCAGTCTAATATGTATGTGCCCTTTATGCACAACGTATAGTATTCAGTGTAGCTCGGATCTGTTGGAGCACATATAACTTGGTAATAGTTACCTTGGTAACATATTCAAAAGTCAGACATGTGAAAATAAGTGTACTTTAAAGCATCTGACACACGTTTTGGTCCATGGAAAGTGTCTGACTCTCATGATACTATTCCAGAATATTTTTCTACAAAACATATATAAAAATCAGACATAAAAAAATTAAGTGAAGTAACTCTTATTTTCAGTTACCTTTCTCACCTGATACCTGCCCAGGTGCCCTTAGGCTAGCTCCACAAATACACAGGTATTCAAAGAACACGAGATGCTACTGGAAACCTAACATTTCATCTATTTGAAAATAAGTTATGTCTCATCGCTCTGGGATCCTGCCCATTTGACTGATAATGAAGATTTTTGGAACTGGTAATGGCTGAGAAATATATCAAATGATCCTTTATACTCAATATACTACTTCATAGGTTAACCAGAGAAAACCATGAACGCCCAGAGAACGAATGAATAGATTCGAAATATTTGACAAACAAGAATTTAAACAAAGGTATCCACTTCCAAACGATGTGGTGCAAATTGTAATAGTTGTAATTTCCTCCGAAATTTCAAATATAACAAATAGAAATTATAATGATATGTCGGTGATAGGGGCAGGTTTTGGAGGACCTCCACCAGTGCCTGTTACCTGATGTTCTTCAACAGCAAAATTTCCCTTTGTACGCTCTTTTATTGGCGGATTTGTTTCTCAAACAATTCACATCCCTTATAATGCCGCCATTAACACTATTGTACGATTCTCTGATTGCTTTCCAATCTTCACTCTTGCTTTCCAAGCTTTACTCTTGCTTCTATTCATCTCTGTATTTGACTCTTTAGACTTAATTATATGTTTGAAATTCTCTATAAGTAATTGATATTAAAGTTGCTTCTCCTTTGCGAGAAAGGTTAACTGACCTGACACTTTTCATTTCCATTATCTTATTGAACTGTAGAATCTATCAACTACACAAAATACTGGAAGCTGCTTACTACAACACTCTCAAATATTGTAGATACTATTTACCCTCAACAAATAAAATAACCCCGTGAATATTTTGAGTATTAACAGAATGCCAAGCTCCGGAGGCACCTTACAATAAACATGGGCTGCTTCCGTTTATTTGGGCTTCAAGCACTTGTGCGTGACGCCTCAGTCGTCACGACTTTCAAGTAAATGAACACGATTTTTCAGGATCCTCAAAACCACTTGTCATGTTCCAATGTCAATGAATTTCCTGTGTTGCTAGGAGAGTAGTTTTCAATTATAAGATTCTTATAATATAATTATGCATAATTAGATATTTTTAGTAAGGTTTATATCGCAATTGGCACAATCTTAATCTTGAAATAAAAGTCAAACCGGTCAAACGTCAAATATTTAATGTCCGTGGCTTGAAGCTCATTCTTTTCGGTATGTGCTCAAGGGGCAAGGGGAAGGTAAGACTAGGGGTCACGCCCGGTAATGAACGAACCAAACTCAGTCATTACGAGCTGCTACTAGCAGCCAAAAGTGAATAATCGAAAACACCTATGCTCTACACACAATGACAAAAATTTTTAATTTTGACGTCTATCTGCCACATTTGCGTTAATTCAGTGCAGCCAACGCCATTATTTCTTGCCTAGCCGTTAGTGGGTTGACTTTGACCAAACTATCGTTTGAACAAGCCATGTAGTGTTGACTGCCCGGTCATCACCAACCGCCCAGTCAACTAAACATCTGGTCACTGGGGCTTTATATTAGCGGGCCTCAAGTAACCTATTTCTGTTTTATTTTCATTCATAAAATAAATTATTATGATTTGAATGAATCAAATTTTCGAAGGCAATAGTAATTTTCCTCAGATCTTGCGGATGAACCGAAAGGTGATGTTTCGTAATTTATGAAATTAGTAAAATAAGTAAAATACACTTCATTTCAAATTTATTGACGTCGAAATAATCTTCACATTCAGTCCAGTCAATTAAAATTTTCTTTTGGTATTAGATTCAGATTAGCTTCGCTGGAGAGTTTCGCACCAAGGGATTTTATTTGGAAGGGATTTATAAAATTCGAGGTTATTCTGTATATTCGGTTCAATTCAATCTTAATTGATCATGCAAAAATATAATAGTTTACAAATAGAAGTACTATACCAAAAATTTAAATATCACGATAGAAATTCAGTTTGCCTGTTTACAGAGCACAAAAGTCCTCCACTTAAAAATATTCATTAAATAGCTATAGATATAATTTTAGCAGTACTGGGATCTATATCATTAAGTTTCTGAACAAATATTGTCTTGTTTTGAAGGTGGATCATATTCTCTGCTTTCATAGCTTTGTAAATAGGACAGTCAAATGAAAGATGGAGTACATATTTCCCAAAAGTGAATTTCACGACCTAAAGGTGAATGTCAAATGTTTTGTCGATATCCTCGCTGAAACACTCTTCATATGGTTTCTCATGTTTCGCTCTGTATAATATATACTATTGCTAAAAAGAACACGACACCACAGTATGGGAACGAACCAGTAGTATAACTATTATAAGTTTCATTCATAAATTGTCAGAGCTTTTGATGACCTTCAACGGATCGATTTAAGACTCATTTTACACTTCCATAGGCGTAGGAAGCATAAGTTTTAAAATGACTTGAACGTGTTAAATGTTTTTTCTTGAATATTGTAGAACAGTACACTGATGAGGAAATGCAACAATAGTCTCATACAAAATATTTATTGGTTCACACACACAATACCTGTTTTCTTCTTTTCAATGGTATCCATTGCAAAAAATGCTTGTAAACTATGAGAATAATAGTGTTTGTGTGTTCGGAAAGCCGTAAAAATATAAGCCCTGTATAATTAATGATGTTATTCGCAAATTCACCACTTGTACTTTGGTTGGATCGCATCACAGCACTGAACGCCGGATGAGATACTTATCCGAACGACGTTGTAGGTCACGGAGATCTCGGGAGTGTGACGTCCCGAGATAACATACTGGTTCGTTCCTATACTGTGACGACACTATGAAGGCGAAAGTCAAATGTTTTGTCGATATGCTCCCTGAAGGACTTTACATATGGTTTCACATGTTTCACCCTGTATAATATATACTTTTGCTGAAGAAAAACACGACATTATAAAATGGCAACAAAACATCCACCGACAGACGAAGAAACAAGGGGGGAATTGGTGAAAATTTACAACATTATGATTCAGTACGAAAAGTGATGCCAGGATAAAAAAAATACAGCATAGAAATACAAATCTTAACGAGTAATTTGAAGCCCTTAGAGTTTAAAAAGCTTCGTTAAGATCCAAATTTTTTTTTCAATCACGATTTTGATCGATTCTCTAATTTTAAATCGCCCGTATCTAACAAAGTGAGCATTTTTCGAAAAAATGACAAGGGTTAAAAAGTGTTCATTTTTGCCCCAAATATGTGAAATATGGTATCCGTATTTATTTCTTAGCTTCCTGTTATTTTGTAATTCACTTGTTGATAACAAATTACTGACCATTTCTCGTGAGTTAGATTTTTTAAGTAAAAAATATACTTTGCAAAAATTTTATTCAAACTTAGATGACAACAAGTTTTTTTGTACAAAGGTAAAATGTAGACTGAATAAAAATAATACAATTAAAAAACAATAGAAATAAAAAATGCTGAATTTGATAAAATATAATATTCGTGTAAACATGATGTTATACACGTGTTGGAAATGTTTTGCTGAATTTAACAAATGTAATAAGATAAAATAATCTAGTAAGTTTCCTTGGGAAATGTCTAGTAAGCAGTTTCATAGTTATGGGTCCATATGACTCCTCCCCTCTTGGTTGAAGGTACGTCCTCGTGGTTTCGGTTTCAACAGAGATTGGGGTAGTTCCATCGGTTTACCCTGTGCTTCTTCTTCTGAATTTTTTGTTTCAATTTTTCTAAAATATTTTTTATAAACATAAATGATTAGTAAAATTATTAAAATTAAAATTATTATCGCTGATATTCCTGAATGACTTTGGTGGACCTCTATCGGCAATAAATTTGGTTCTTGGTACTGTGGTAGCAATTTGGTTGGATCGTCCATATGTAAATTGTTCATATTGATTTTGTGATAAATTTCGGTAGGTACTTGAATACTAGGCCATTCTTGGGAAAATGTTTTATTTGATCCTATCCATGTATGTTTTTGAAATGAGTAAATGCAATCGTTGTTTCCTAATATAACATTGCATTTTGAAATTTTTAATGATTTGAATGATTGTTTGCAGTCTTCGTTAACATCTACTATTTTTCTTGAACAAATTATTGTATTTCCATTAGTGAGTTGAGTAAAAAGTGGAAAATTGTTTTTTACGTTAGCGTAGTTGCAAAGCGAAAGGTTGTCTAGATTACAGTTGTCTTCATGGGGTTCTTTTTTACAATACAAAAATGATAAAGTTTTCCTGCATTCTTCATTGGTCCATTTTGTTGATCCTTTTGAATTTAACATTAATGTGTATGGGGGTGAAAGGATATAATTTTCTTTACTGGGTATTGGGATAATTTTGGAAAGATTGAGTAATTCATCGGCTAATATTGGTACTTTAAGAGTAATATATGAAGTTTTTGAAGTTAATATTAAAGTTACTTCAATTATTTCAAGTAATGTTGGAATATCTGAAGCAATTTCGTTATGAGAATGGATAGTGTGTGAGTAATTAAAAATTTCTTTTAATTCCTTTTGTTTAATTAATTCTACATTCAAAATTTCTTGGTTACTAAATGATATTGTTCGAAGTAAAGTTTGAATATAGTCTCTGATTTGTTCTAATTGAATATGAATAATAATTTCATTATTTAACCTATCGTTCAAACTATTTAATTCTTTTAAAACATTTTTTGCATAAATTTGTATTTTATGTAAATCTGTTTGCCAACGTTGAGTTATCTGTCCTGCAAACGTGTGCAATTTTGAAATTTCAGACATTAATTTATTTTTGTTTGAATTAACTTTTTCAAAACTATTTTGAATTTCAATTAAGTCATTTTGATCAAGATTACCAGAAATATATTTGATTACTGTACCGAGGCCGTCTACTAAACCTCTTTTAGACATTTTATTTGATCGAGCATACATTCTCAATTTATTTATTTCTTCTGAGAGTAATTCGATATTTATTTGATAAATTTTTGATAAACTTATTGAAGTGTCATCCAGTCTACTAGCTAGATGAACTTGATTTAAAACTAATTTACTATAAGAGTTTTCTGTTTGTTCTATACTTACACTGGAATAAATCTTATGATAATTGACTCTATATTTTGCCAACCCTAAATTATCTAAGATGTAACCTGGGGGTTCAATGGTTTTGACGTGAAGTGCCTGGTCGGCTATCGTCATGGTTAACAGGAAGATACACTGGAGGATCATCAGTGAGCTTCTTTTTTGTTTTTTGATTCACTGAAGGGTTCTGGACAACCGTCTTTTTCACTGAAGGAATGATCAGGTTGGAGTCAACTTCTTCACCTGTACAGTTTCTTGCTTCACCAAATTTTTAAAATGTTCGGATACCGAATGTAGATGTTAACCGCACTGAAGGGATGTCTTTCTACAAACAGTATCCTGTTCGCAGCGCCAGTTAGATTTTTTAAGTAAAAAATATAGTTTTTAAAAATTTTACTTCAACTTAGATGACAACAAGTTTTTTTGTACAAAGGTAAAATGTAGACTGAATAAAAATAACACAATTATAAAACAATAGAAATATAAAATGCTGATTTTGATAAAATATAATATTCGTGATAACATGATGTTATACACGTGTTGGAAATGTTTTGCTGAATTTAACAAATGTAATAAGATAAAATAATCTAGTGAGTTTCCGTGGGAAATGTCTAGTAAGCAGTTTCATAGTTATTGGTCCATATGACTCGCGCAAGAAAGTCACTGCGTTTTTTTTGTTTGCAATGACTCAATGGGTTTTATCCTGGCACCTGCTCGTGGTCGCTTCATAGAGACACTATAAATAGAGGCAACAAGCCAGCTTCGAACCCGTCGGCAGAATATATAGAAGAGAGATAAAAAGTGGGAGGTTTATGCTGTCTCTCTCTAATAGCGTGTATGCTATACATTCACAAACAAGGACAGAAAAACCTTTGATCGTATGCCTTTCTCTCTCTTACTGTAGTTCAGACGGACATTTCCACTTACAGAGCGCTCTATGACTTGTTGCCTCTATATGTAATATCTCTATGGATCGCTTACCTTGAATTTCTATGCGTTATTCAGGGGTGCACTGACCACTTAGTAAGGCAATATCTGAATGCAATTATCACTCAAAGATGGATATGTCAAACGCTAGCGTCAAAAACAGAATAAAGTCTCATTCATCGTGTTACCCAATTATTTATTTAAAATAATAAGGCAAGATAAATTGCAACGGCGA
>CAJUYH010010996.1:0-11568 GCA_910591685.1 Galerucella tenella
GATATAACTTCCTTAAATCTAATCACCTGAATGTTTATATAACACTAAAATTAGTTTGAATGATACCAAACTCTTGTTTGAAATTTTAAACAAACCGAAATTTTAACTAACACCTCTGTTTGGTTGACTCTATTCAAACTTCAGATTTCTTTATGCTAAAAAAATTTTCTTTTATTCAAGAAAATCTTTTTCAGAGTGCAAAGGTCGCAGTGGGATAGGACAAAAAGCCACTACAATTCTAATCTAATCTAATCTAATCTAAGGGGATACAATATATCTTTTTGGACTCAGTGAATATATATATGTTCATCACGGAAAAACTGACGTGAATATAAAAAGAGATTTAAAAAAATAAGTTAACGTGTTCTATAATTTTTGCTGTAATGGCAAAACCATTACTTGAAAAAAAATTACTGTTTGTAATCATCAGACTCAAGTTGACTGAAAAATCAAAACCATTCGAAACAGTGTCAAACGGTGCGGTTACGTTGTACAGTGTATTCGTAAATCACGTCCTTTCGTGGTGAAACCCTTTGAATGTATTTATGTTCCTTTTTACTCCCTGTAAATCCTGTCCGATCCTTATTTATTCTCAACGAGCTACCCTTTTTACCCTCGATATTCCTTCTATAGTCCATTTTTTTTAGCTGTTTACATCATTTGTTGGTAAAATTTAGTCCTGCGAACTCTTTCACATCCTTCGCTCGTCCAAAAATAATCTAGTTTTTATTTAAAACTAGTTAAAACACACGCGTTACAGTGGCTCAATTATAGAGGTTAAATTTTTCAACAAAGCACACTGGGGATAAAAACGGACCCTATTACTAAGACTTCTCTGAATCTCATGAACCGTGATAGTTAGATAGTTGAAATTTTCAGATGATGTATTTCTGTTGCATCTACAACATGTATGTATTTATGTATAAATGTTTTTATAAATAATGGAACAAAACCCTTCGTGCGCGAGTCCGTCTCGCATTTCACCCCCCTGTTTTTTTTATTCCCATCATCTCTATTGCAATAAACATTTCCTAATCCAATTTTCAAGGCTTTATCAAATTCTTCTTTTACGACTCAATTTTCGGTATATTAACCATTTCGTATTTTGGGGCCTACAAATAATAACATTTTAGTTGTAGTAAATCCATCATTTTACGGCTATTCATTGTCGTACATGACGTAATAATCCGAAAATTTCATTTAAAAAACATATTTTTTAATTTTAGACGTTATAAAGTTAATATATTTATAGCAGATATGAAACGGCATCATAATTCATCTTCTTTTTTTTTCGAATTATGCCCTTCTTCGGATATTCCTCATTTTATTGACGACCGTTTCGAATTTTATGAAGGGGTTTTATGTAATGTCCCCGACTACGCTAAAAAATATTAACGACATGATATATTTGACGATAACAAGAGCTGGGAATGATTATCAAAAAGGACTATACTATAATTAATAAAAAATGGTATTTATTCAGAAAAAAATAAGAAATAGTCAATGCCATACGATCAATATAATATAGATAATTTTTTATCAAAATAAACTTGATGGTACTTCCATGGAATATTTTTTTTGTGTTTTGTAAGCCGTTCTGATGCTGGAAGCACTGCAGCCTATTGGCTTATTGTACTCTACTCCCACATTTAGTCCACCTAACCAGTTATCACCGTACCTTCGAGTAGATGATATAGGTCCATTGGATGTGTGACATATACTTCAGGTATCACATTGGCGAAGATTGTTTGTCTCCTCGAGTCCAGTGCCTCACAGTCAGATAAGATATGGGTTACGGTCTTGGTTTCCATGCCACTAAGTCTTCAGCTGAGGTCCCCGTAATATAACCCTATTTTATGCAGGTACCTTTTACCGGGGTATGGCCCGTTAGATAACCTGTAATAACTCTTAGCTTATTCCTACTGATATACAGTAGTACTTCGGCCCGTTTTACACATGTGTCACTTATGAAGGTTTTACTGTTTACCAGCTTTGCAGTGTTCCTCCACTGAAATTTATGTTGGCTTTGTACCCATTTTTGTATTTGCCCTCGGACTACCCTCTTTGTGGTCCCAAGAGCTGGTTCTGGTCCAACATATGCTGTTGCTCAACCTTTTCTCGCGAGTTTATCAGCTTGTTCATTTCCAGAAATACCGTTATGTCCCGGCACCCACACTAGTCTTACTTTAATGTGGTCTGCTAGTTTATTTAGTTCTTTCTGGCATTCTTCTACCAGTCTGGATGTTACCTTGCGGCTGTTTAAAGCTGCAAGGGCTGCCTCGCTGTCAGTTAGTATGTTTATCCTGTGAGTGTCAGTCCTATGTTTGTTAATTCTGACACATTCTAGGATAGCATAAATCTCTGCCTGAAATACAGAGGTGTGTTCTCCATGGTATATGGAAATTAACCCCTTTCAATTGGACGCCTATGGAAAATGAAAGTTTCAACAAATAAATGAACCCTCTTCAAAAAATGTATTTTACGCCCATGGAGCATGTCGGTGACGAGTTCATTTAAATGAGGTATTTCGATTTTCGGAAACTTTCTCATATAATCAACAATAAATTGTCTATTTAATGTTTCGAAAAACGAGATGACTGTTTAAGCTTTCGCATTAACAAGTCTAGTAATTGACAAATAATTGATTTATTATACCGTGTGTATACGTTTTAAATTCATATAAAAAGCGATGAAATTCAAATTTTTCAATACCTGTCTTATTTTATAATCAATTTTATGACAGAAGCTGTCCATATTATCACATCAGCATTAATTTTCATATTTATCGGCTATATTGTTTCCAGTCTTTCTTAATTGTGTATGAAGCCGATTACAGTGCCACCTACTGGGACTAATTATTGTGAATATACGGATTGTGAAAAGTCTATTCTAGCCATGTGATTTACACAAGTGCGACAAGGAAAATATGAGACAAACACTTGAAAGAGAGAGAAGAATAATTGTGCGCAGTCAGATGTTGCCAAATGTATTTATCTGTAGAAGTTATTCCCAATTTTTGTCGGCAACAATGTTAAATATACCAATAATTGTTAAATTGAATGCAGTGTATAGATTTTATTTATTGCAGATTGTAATTTGTCCATTTATTTTCTTGAGCTATATCATTTTATTCTTATCTGCATTGATCTCACTTATTTTTCGAAAGTTAATTATTCCTTAGAAAGTAGGTACCAAACATTTTAAACTGGCAGCGCTGCTTTCATATCAGATTGGTAGCTGGAACTGAAAACACGCCCAACGCTGACTGCGAACATTTATTCATCTCCCTCTTTCAAGTAGTTTTGCTCATATTTTCATTGTCACACTTGTGTAAATCGTATGGCTCGAATAAACTTTTCGCGATCTGTACAAACGATCCAGTTAAGGTTCCCCCACACCGGCGCGGAACTTTCGCTACCGGGGAGGGCTTTCCTACGCTTGAAACGGCTAGGATACGTGCTAAGAGGGGAAGAGTGCAGGCACGTCAATAAGCTCCGGCTCCTGGAAGATATTCCAGTTCTGGCTCGAACGTCTGATGAATGCCTGCGTAAGTACTACTTCTCTACCCCATACAGGGCCATGATACGGGATAGAGAGTCCTGAGAAAAAGAGAGGAATACACAGCCTAATGGGACCGTCTGGACCGGTGATAGAGCAGGGGCTGGAATTTACTCCAGGAACCCAAGAACACAGGTTTGTGTACCATGGGGTGAGGGTGTATCTGCATATCAGGCCGAGATATATGCTATCTTGGAATGTGCGCAGATAAACCTAGATAGAGGTTATGTGGATCGACGCATAACCATATACTCCGACAGTCAGGCAGCAATTAAAGCCCTGAGTGGGTATACCAGCAACTCAGGACTTGCTAACGAATGTCGAGAACGACTTGCTAATCTTGCAAGGCGGAACGTGGTGCGGCTAGAATGGATTCCAGCCCACTCTGGTTTTGAAGGCAACGAGATGGCGGATGCACTGGCTGCGGAAGGGGCGGCAGCTCCTTTCTGCGGCCCGGGCCCGACCCTGGGCCTAACAAAACAAAGAATACGCAAGGAGACGAAGAAGTGGCTGAGGAATCAGCACCTCGCTCATTGGAATGCTCTGCAGGGTCCTAGACAATCCAAACTTCTACTGAAGGGATGGACTGATGGACACGCCAGGGCAGCCACTGAACTACCAAGGAGTAGGCTAAGGAAGATAGCAGGACTCCTAACAGGGCACTGCTGTATGAGGAAGCACCTCTACAATCTAGGAGTAGAGGAAAGTTCCCTATGTAGGGGTTGCGGCATGACTGATGAAACGTCAGTTCATGTTCTCTTAGAGTGTCCACACTGGGCTGTATTACGCAGGCGAATCTTCGGAGTCACTGTCATGGCTCCTGGAGACACAAGCCAGGCATCCACTGAAAAAGGTTGTGGCCTTTATTGAAGGGATCGGCTTCATGGATGACTAGGTAGCAGGAATGGCACAATGGGCCCGCCAGTGGCCTCAGTGTCGGAACCTTGGCTTGAGTTGTCCAGGACAAGGCTCGCCTGCACATTTAGTAGTAGTAGTAGTAGTAAGGTTCCCCCACACCGGCGCGGAACTTTCGCTACCGCGACCGATGCGAAACCGCGGCGAACCGATAGACATAGACATGGCGTTATACGAACGTGTCTACACCAAGTGGCGCGGAATTCGCAAGGGTTGCGGCAGAGCAGCGTTGTTCTCGTAGAACGCTGCATGCACGGTTTTTTCCTCTGCCGCTAGGATTTCGCTTGAGAGAAATCCCGTTCATATCGGAAAAATTAATTGAAATTGTAAAACACTATCCTATAGTTTATGACTTGAGCCATGAAGACTATAAAAACATAAGGAAAAAGGATAAGGTCTGGGAGAAAATAGGAATAGAATTAGGACAACTTACCGTTATATTTATTATATTTCTGAAATATGAATCAAATATATACAAGTAGTTTAGAAACTGCACGTCGTGGATCTGGAACCAGATCTTGAAATGCCTGTAAACATGCTTCTGGGGGATTTGTAGTGTGGCGGTATTCGCGATACTAGCGTTTTGGTTTACGATTCCGCAGCCGCGCTGCTAGAGAATTTGCCGCGCGAAACATTCCGCGCTGGTGCGGGGGAACCTTTTTACTTACTCAAAAACGCACATAAAATTAAATCTAATAATAGTTCTAGCAGAAGATAAAATGGGTTTTATTAAGGACAGCTTATTATTATTTAAATCAGGAAGCAGTCTGGAGATTATAATTAAATAAAAAAATTTTTGTGGCTATATGTAACTTTTTGTATTTTAGGTGTTACACAAGAAGCTTAAGACGATTTGGCTCAAAAGATTTGACATTTTTGCTTCCTCGGTACTTAATCTAAAATATGTCAAGAATAAATTTGTTTTTATGGTGTGAACTTTTTTTATCTCAATATAATTAGACTTTAGAAGTTTTGCAATGTACTACATGCATTTTTATGTAAGTAATGCAGTAATAAAATATATTTTTTTTTAAATTTCTTCTACTTTACATTTTACCTTGATACACACAAACTATTAAAGAAACTAAGTTACACTAGAAATTTACTTGTTAGGTTTACAAAAAAAACAGCTTTTGATAGAAGTTTTTTTTTAAATATATATATATATCGATTTATCTGCATAAGTTAGTTGGAAATATACTGGTTGCACCATTATTCCACAATAAGTCACCCAGTATATTTCTAATTGACTTGTACAGATAACTTGATTTATTTGGAAAAACTTTTCGTGAAATCGAAATAACTTATATGTAACATTTACTACTAGGTATAGGGAGTGAATTATAAAGCATTGGTAAACAAGTACATGCATATATTGCAACCGATACACAATGCAATTGCTTGGTTGCTATGTCTTTTTTACCAATTATTTAACTATAACTCCCTCTACCTAGTGGAAAATGTTACTAATGCAAGTTACGTTGCTTTTTGTACACACTATAAATACATTTAAAGCAAATATATATTTGCTTAAATCCTCCATTGGTCGATTAGCGTTAAATAAATATTTAGTTAAAAGTAAATAAATATTGATTTGATTTTTACTCTTAAGGGAGTATGATGAAATAAATAATTATTTGATATTTGCACTTCAGAAAGTATGATGAAATAAATATTTATTTGTATGCCATTTAAATCAAATAAATACGTCTTTGAATTTTAAACCGAGCGGATTTGGCCAAATAAGTATTTTGTTTCATTTTTCAGCAAGTTGAATAAGATTAAATAAATATTTATTTCGATGAGATTTGAAGCAAATAATTATTTGTTCTATTTTTTCAGTAACTGATTAGGTCAAATATATTTATTTGTTTGATTTTGACTAGTACTAGTTGATTATAATAGAATATTTATTTATCTTAAATAAATTAGGGAGACACATGGCAAACAACTTTTTAAAATTTATCAAATAAATATTAGTTTGGACCATAGGAAACAAATATTTATTTGAGTGAAAATTAAATTTTTTTAATGCAAATAAATAATTTTATCAGTGTACGATGAGATGAATTCCCATAATTTCAGGAAATGGGTAGAGGAAAAACATAATTTCAATGTCTGTCGTGGCATATAGCCAGAGAAGTAGTTGTTGCTTCTTACTGAACAGTCTTGCTATTTGAAATTAATGTATCGCTTTTGAAAGAGAATAAGTTGAATTTATGTCATTTTTTTCGTATTTTTCTTTAATCAAAGCTCGAGCTTTGTCCTCCAAAAGACATTATTCGTTTTTTTTGTCGAAAAAAAAAATAGAATATAAATTAGGAGAATTAGATTACAAAGACCCGTAATTGTACACACGACATATATATGGGTATGTAAATGTTTTCTGTCGAAGTCCTATACATATGTATAAGGGTTACACAGAGAAAAAATTCAATTTGTATACCAAATTGAAACAGGTAGAAACGTTTTAAGGTTTAACAATGACAAATCGATTTCAAATTGTAACACAGTTACCAGTATAATGTTTTACTAATATCATTTCGAGGAATATTGACTACGAATCAGGCAAAATTATACTAATTACCACATAAACATTACTAACATTTTTAAAAACAAATTCAACTTCCATTCATTAATGGAAATTAATTGAAAATTGAATAGATGAGACATTTGTTTATTAAGCATATGATGGAACAAGTTGAACGCAACACAGTACGGTATTTTTTTTATTTGTAATGCAAAATGGTAGTGATAAGTAGGTACGAAAACCTCATTGTTCATTTTATATATCAGGAAAAAATACGAATGAAAAGTTTTTTGAACTGCACAAAATAACAAACAAAATTTTTCCAAAAAGGCTAAGTATGTGGACATTGGGGTTTAAACTTTTTTATTATTAATTTTAGGAAAAAAAAAGTTTTGCATTATCTTAAATCCTCAATACAGTCATCAAATATCAAATTTTTCAGTCGTATACGAGGCTTATAAAAAAAATATGAGTTTTACTCAAGAGTAAAGTGCCTTTCAATTGGACAATACTTAAAAAAACTGCATATGTCGAAGCATTAGTATGAGTAAAAATTGAATTTGTGTTTCTAACATTAATATGATGTTAATTTTATACCTTATAGTGTTTGAATGTATTTTATTATTTGCAAAATAGATGAATATGCACTTATTCCGCGTTTTAAATGCAAATTTATTTTTATGGAAAACCTGAAAGATTATCATGTGTTTCGTTATCACAAGAGATAAATGTTCATTCAAAATAGAAACATTAGTAAAAAATTAAATAATCTGAAGTTTCAATTTAAATAAATTTAATTACATATTTAATCGTAGTTTAATACAACAGGAGGTATGAGAACCACACCAACCCGAGCGATGGAGGTGATCCTTGGTCTCACTCCCCTTGACATACACATCAAGGAGGTTACGCTCTACCGGTATACAACCTGACGTAGGATCTGGTAGATTGAGACGTAACCTATGGCGTGAGGCACTCAATGAGGTCCCACTGCTGCAGGCAAATACAGACGCAATCTCACCACAATATGCCTTCCACAGGCCCTACAAGGTAATCATTAAATATAACACACAAGACACATCAGAAGAAGGAGCACTCCGCATCTTCACGGATGGCTCTAAAACCAATATGGGCTCAGGATGTGGAATTTACTCCAGATCTCTGAATCTAAACATCAAATGAGCGATGGGCTGTATTGTCAGCGTTGCTCAAACAGAGCTCACTGCTATCTACATCGCCGCAAAAGAGATTACCAAAAGAAACACCACAGGTAATAAAATTCACATCCTTACGGATAGTAGACAAGCACTACTAGCCGTGAACAGACCACGTATCACATCAGGCCTAGGTCACCCACCCTTCAAATTCTTACAGATACAGAATCGTAGTTTTAAATTCTGATCAAATTTTTTTAGCAACGTTTTTCGATATTGTCAAATTCAAAGGTGCTTTACGCTTGAGTGAAACTAACATTTTTTAACAAACCTCGTATACGAATAAAAAATTTAATATTTGATGACTGTATTATAGGTTTTAGATAATGCAGAACATTTTATGAAGAATTAATTTTCTTCCTGAAATTAATAATAAAAAAGTTTTCCATGTGATCTCAACTTAGGGGGACATATTGTATAACCTCGATGTTTCAATTATTCAAACACAATCTGTATACAATAATAAGTTGATAAATAAATATTGAAATAAAAAAAAATTCAACAAAATGGCAATGTTTATGTCGACTTTAGATTAAATTCATTTTTTTAGTGACTACACAGGAGGTCGCATTGTTATTTTCACTCGGTTAATTCCTCTAACCACACAAAATATTACATGCAGCGTAATTAACAATATCAAATAAACAATAGAATTGTTGCAACAATGATTGTGATGAAATTATACACGCTGAATTTTTCCTGAGTCAGTATATTGTTTATTTATAGTCGCTAATTTTTTGTAATTTAAAAAAAGGTATACACATTCATTAGTACTCAAAACTATTTTGTTAAATTGGAGGTTATAATTTAAATAATTTTTCGGATTTATGGTGCCATATCTCAAAAACGATCCATTTTTGACCGATAAATAATAAACAGAATTTTGCTGTCTCAAAAGAATACCACTTTCCGGCATGCCCCGAAAATACAAAATCTTAAAGATATTTTAGTAAATAACCACTTTTCATCTGGTGGTTAAAGAATTTGGCAACGTGGTCTGCACTAGCTTCAACTGTTAAATATTCGAAAAAATGATTGTAGCATTTGACACTCACTCACCCATTCTTGTCTTAAAATTGAATTTACTTGAAAAAAAAATCATGTTTCAAATGAACAAAGTTCTGAAATTAAATATCCGAAAAAAAAAATCCAATATACCTCTTTTTTTTCTTCCAACAATTCCACCGGCATTCGGAATCTAATTCCTTCACCGAACTCAATAACTCCTAAACCAATCACTGTGATCCCTTCGTCGCCAGTTACTCTCCAAGACACACAATTATTTCAATCTAATTTTAAAAAGTTCGACCATAATCCCATTTATGGAATTTTCAATTAATTTTCCACCGGAAATCGTCTCTTTTTTAATTGTAAACTTCGTTCTGCGAAAGGTAGTCAATTGTCAGTATCAAGGGTTGCCGGATAGGTACTTATAGTATAGTCAAATGCAGTCTTATTGCGTTTAATCATAATTTCCAAATAAAATCCAAGTTGAATAAGACAGACTTATGCAATTTCGACAAGAGAAAAAAGGATATGTATTTAGTTTTCAGCGATTCTAAAAAGTATTTTACCAGCGAAGTTTTTAGATAGATAGATAGATAGATAGATAGATAGATAGATAGATAGATCTCAAGGCAAAGAAAGCTCCTGGTCCAGATGGAATACCTAACGAAGTTATAAAGGCAGTTGTTGATGGAAACCCAGAATACATCAGACAAGTCATGAATACATGCTTCATGCAAGGTGTTTTTCCAATGATCTGGAAAACCTCAATGCTGACCCTAATACCAAAACCAAAAAAAGACTCAAATGGTTTAACACAATACAGACCAATATGTCTTCTAGATACCGCGGGTAAGCTGTTGGAGAGACTTATAAAAAATAGAATGGAAAGGGAATTCGATGAGAAGAAACTAATTTCTGAAAACCAACATGGGTATAGAAAAGGGAAGTCCACAATAACAGCTCTAGCAAGAATAAAGGAAATAATAGAATTCACAAAAAGAAAAGAAATGTGTTGTGTTATGGTAACGGTGGATATTAAGAACGCCTTTAATTCTGCGTCGTGGCAAGAAATAGTATCAGTTTTGAGAAGAGAGAAAGTCAGTTGGAGTCTTATGAAAATCATTCAGTCGTACTTAAAAGACAGGTTTATACAAAAAGAAAATGGGAAGCATAGAATCACATGCGGAGTACCCCAAGGTTCAGTTCTGGGGCCATTGTTGTGGAATGTTCTCTACGATGATGTACTTAGACTTAATCTGGGTGAGGAAATAGAACTGTTAGCATATGCAGACGATCTTGTTATAATCGCTAGAACAAAAAGGAAAGATTTATTGGAAGAGATAATACAGTTTGCAGTTAAGGCTGTAGTAAATAAACTTAAGAAGAAAGGCTTAGAAGTTGCAGCGGCAAAAACAGAATGCATTGCTCTAGCAGGAGAATACAAAATTTCAAATATGCAGTTTCAAGTGGAAGACCAGTTGATCAGACTCAAAAATGAAATAAAATACCTAGGTGTAAACTTAGAGAAGAGAGGGAAGTTTAAAATACATGTACAAGAGATCACTGATAAGACAAACAAAATTTTAAATGATCTAACGAAAATAACAGCAAACGTAAGCGGACCCAGATCCAGTAAAAGGAGAGTCCTAATGTCGGCAGTCTCATCAATAATGATGTATGGAGCTCCAATATGGCATGAAGTACTGAAGCAAAAAAAATATGAACTCATGCTCGAGAGAGTTAACAGAAGAATGGCAATGAGAATCTCTTCCGCCTATAGAACAGCGTCAACTAGCTCAGTATTAGCGATTTCTGGTATCTTACCTATTAAACTTAAAGTGGAAGAGAGAGTACTTGTACATGAGAGGGCCATATTATATGGAAAAGAGGCTAGAGACACGGTGATGGAAAAATGGCAGAGATCCTTGGAAGATTATAACGGAAGAACCAAGATTTATATAAAAAATGTGAGACAATGGCAAGAAAGGAAATGGGGCGAGGTCAACTACTACGTTACACAGGCTCTTACAGGACACGGGATATTCGGTGACTACCTTTATAAAATAGGCAAAGCACAAAGCAGCATTTGCTGGTATTGTGAAAATACAGACACCATGCAACATACAATCTTCGAATGTAGAAAGTGGGCGGAAATCAGAGCACAGGCCAAAAAAGAAATAGGTGTCGATATCACGGAAGAGAATGTGGCAGACTTATTATTATATAGTCAGGCATCCTGGAATGTAGTGATGGGAATGATTGAAAAAATAATCCAGACAAAAATTTCTGACGAGAAACTAAGACAACAACGATAGATACACTCCCATTTTGTTCAGAAGTAAT
>CAJUYH010010997.1:0-11567 GCA_910591685.1 Galerucella tenella
TAAGTCCGCTAATTCACATGCTTGAAGCTGCGCCTGCTGTCGCTTCGCCATTAATTGTGGACATTGAATGAGCAGGTGCTTGACAGTTAGCGTTTCATCACAATAGTCACACTTTGGTCTAGGATCGTTGCTGAAGAGATGGCTGTGTGTAAGCCAAGTGTGGCCTAAGCGTAGTCTGGTTAGAAGCACTTGATCACGGCGGTTTTTGGGTAATATAGGCCATGGTTTTGTTGACTTTTTGACCTCGTTTAACTTGGTTTTCGCACTTTTCCACCGGTTTTCCCACGCACTCTTCACTTGAGCTTTAACTGCACCTTTTACATCCGCACTCACTGATAAACTAGTTTCCGTATTGCCATTTTCTGCAGCTTGTTTGGTATATTTGTCTGCTTCTTCGTTGCCATGAATTCCTATGTGGGATGGTATCCAGATGAAAACAACGTTCTTGCGGTTTTGTTGGGCAGTGTAGAGTTCCTGTTTAATTTTATTTACGAGGGGATGGTCTGAGTAAATGGTTTGTAAGGTTTTTAAAGCGCTGAGGGAGTCTGTGAGAATGAGATTATACGTCATGTTCTCTCGATCAATTTTATGTAGTTTGTTTATTTTTTCATAAATATATTTATTATAAATCATCGGATAAATCATCAAGAACATTTGTGTGCAATCGATACACATATAAAGAAGCAGCTCATGTCACTTGGAATGTCAAATGGAATAATCGATTTTTATTAATGATTTCAGGCAACGTTTATCTCCGTTGATTCTAACCTACAAAGCTACACTAAACATGAAAAAATACATTTTAAAAACGATTACTCACCCAGCCGCTTATAAAATACTGAACATGTCATTAGGCACTTATATTTTCAAATTATTCACATTGTAAAAGTTGAAAGGCTCCCTATCTCTATGATAATTGTTGCTTCCATAAGCTTTACGTGTGAATGTCTCCGACGTAACTTGCGTTTTTAAGCCGCGAGGGGGCGACAGTAGGTACGCACGTAGTGAATAGGGCTTGTCTACTATCAGTGCAGATTGTTATGTTTTTGGCAAAAATTCCTTTTCTGGTTAGTTCTTTTGCGGCAATTGAGATACCTACCAGCACCATTACACAATGGTCTAGAATTACATAGCTTTCCCTTTATCAGTTTCTAAGATAATAATATTATCAGTGTGCGAGACTATCCAGCAACACTGTATATCTGATATTTGGTTACCTGAGCATGTTTCCGTACTTAAAATAAATTTATTTGGATATAAAGCGTTAGTCCTATCGAGAATATATGTATTATTGGGATGATCAAAGTAAGAATGCACTGCTATACCCTGAACATAATTCAGAGTTTTTAGATCTGCGAATATCTGAAATATCGATTTAAAAATATCAGTTTATCGATAAACATAAAACAATTTACCTTCGGCAAAGCATGGAGAAGAAGAGGCCTGTTATCATCTATTGTCAATATATTGATATTTTTGTGAATTGATTTTTGAACTGTAGGGCCTAGATAGTCCCTTATCCATTTTCCCTACAATTGGGAAATTAATTATTATTTCACTTCATTGAAGATTATTTTCTATAAATACTCACTAGATCATCCGCCATCCATAAAACTCCAGGTACATTAGACAATTGTGACATAGCAAAAAAAGGTTCATTACCAGTGGACAGTCCCCAGAATTCTATACCGTAATCCATATAATAATCCAAAAATTTCACGAAATAATTCGCCCATAACTGGTAGAGTTCTCTTTTGATAAAACCCAGTGTTCCTCTATAATTATTATTTTCTTTGAACGACCTTGGAGCTGACCAAGTAGATGCAAAAAGCTTCAATTTATTATTTGTCAGGGCTGTAGCTTCTTGAATTAGCGGAATCTTAACAAATTATCAGTTATTTTAATACTGGTTCTAATTAATTAATTCATTTAATGGAAAAATTATTAATAATAGAGGAAAGTCACCTAATATGGAATACCATTTTGTTTTTGGCGTATAAAAAAAACTTCACATCAATAAAATCAGTTTAATGTAGTCATACATTTATATGTAGTAATTAACAGCCTTTAATCAAATATATTAATTATCAAAGTAAAATCTAACACAAAGAAAAAAATCACAATTGAGTAACCAAATATGGAATAGGTATCTTTATATGGAATATAAGCATAAATCAACATAACAATAACAAAAATAGACATTAATATTTTTGAGATCAATTAAATAAATATAATATATTGTAATAAATGAAAGAAGTTACATAATTACTTGCAAAAGTCACAGATCCAAGTATCAAACTCTGGACTAGCATAATCATAATGTGCCCGGAGCCCACACATCAAGCATTTAACTTAATATTCAATAATTAGACACCGACGACTGTCCATATTTGGATTTTATACTAATTCAAACTCTTCTAAATATTTTTTGAATTCACAATATTTCAATGACAAAAGATCACAAAATGATGAAATAAACATAATACCAATATACTAAATAGTATAACACTTACGTAAACAAACATAACAGCTGGTAATACTCGTTTATCACTTACCTTTGAAATTTTCTGCACGACAACAAAACAAAACACGCCTGCCACACGTGAAGCACTCGCGCAACTGACTCGATGGTGTGGATGCGATAGTTAATAGACCGAATGAAACAGAATATGGTCGAGTGTTGCGTTTCATACTTATAGTCTTAGAGAAATAAAGGCATTCCATATTAGGATACTATTCCATATTTGCTGACTTCCCTCTACCTTTTTCCCATTTGAGATGAGTTTTATAATTGTTGAACAATATAAGAAGCCAAGGAGGAAAACTATATATGCTGATCTTCATAATAATTTCCACTTAAAAAGACAGTTTAATAGTGAAAAACTACCTAGATTGACGACTCCATATTGTGGGTCTTTCAAGTGTCTTTTTCTTTATTCTACGAGGAAGTCCAGCTTACACCTTACCTTATATAAGAAGTCTTCTTGAGCAAGGTGGAAGTTTCTTAAAAGTGGATCTACGCAATTTACTTCGATCTCTTCACTATCAATATATGAATAATAGTGAGTAGAAAAATCTGTTCCTCCCATTGGAACTCTTCCCAAATTATATTCCAATCCATCTTCGGAAAAGTAAGATCTGGGCATAAAATATAATATTACATAATTTATAAAGTTGAAATACATGAAAATAAAAACCTCATAAGATGTTTTTGTAATTTTGGACTCATTTCTTTAAAATTTATTCCAGTAGAATCTGTAAAAGCGCCACCAAATCCAATGATTTCCTGGTAGTAAATGCTGGGATCAACGTGAATTCTACTATTTTGTTGAATATTATCCTGGAAATCATTACCGTCACATATTTGATATTCTTCGAAAACTTTTTCGTTGTAAACCCGTTCTGAATAAGGAAATGTGAACTCTTTTCTCCTTAGTTTATTTCCGATAACATTGTGAACTGTTTTATCTAGTCTTTTGCCTGATTTACTAGATGTATAGACTATGTACTGTTGAGAAGATACAGGTTGTACTGGAGGTATTGTATCACAGTAGTTTTCGTCACAAACACAAACTATGCTTTCGCCACCAACGTCTTTGCTACTGCATTTTCCTGAACTAGTTAACTTTGTACCTAAAAGATTATGAGTGGAAAATACGGATGAACAATTTTGTGTAACGTCACTACATACCTGTTAGAATACATCCAATAATAACATGAATCTTAAACTGATACAGGATCATTTTAAAACGAACTAAACATGAAAAACGAATAATCGGTTTTTTTTAAAGCTTAACGTTGCTTTTAAATTGCAACAAAATTGGAGTTAATTATCAAAATTTTTATATTGCTTTTTAATGATCATAAATTACAAATCTATAAACACGTCTTTCACATAAAATACAGGGACTGTACAAATTAATTTTGCCCAGAAACAAAAAATTTTATGTAAAAGGATTAAAGTAAATACCATAATATTTATATTAGTATGTAGGATAATTTTTCTACAATACTTCTCTTTTTTTCTCAATTTGTATGAAATGTTCTGACTCCATAACCTCTCCATCTCTTACCAAGTTTTCTGTTACTCCTAAAATACTGTAGGAGACGTCTAGCTTCCTTATATTGTATAAAATTTAATTTGCAACTTACTTTTTATTGCTGACGCTCTCCGGTACATAACCTAAACTACATGTCGCTTGAGAGCTAAGACATTAACTCCCAGTGCTCGCTAATGAAGTGGTCGACCTTCTTCTAAGGAAGTAACCAATATACTCCTCTTTTAAAGTTCAGAAACTCAGCAATTTTACTTGGAATTGAAGAAACAGGCTGATTTAATGTAATACAAATCAACAATTTCAATTTCTCTAAAGTTTTACATTAAAAAAAAAGCATTTTCAAAGATCGGAAACCAATTTTTTAATTAAAATTTTTATTTCCAGATACGCAGGACGAAAAAAACTATCCAGAATGTATTTCTTCATCCTCCATTTGAGCATCGCCGACTTAATCACTGCATTTTTGAGCGACCTCCCTCAACTTGGATGGGAAGTCACTTACAGATTCAAAGGAGGATATTTTATGTGCAAAATCGTGAAATACGGTCAAACTCTGGGTCCCTATCTCAGTTCTTACGTATTAATGGCGACGGCTCTTGATAGGCATCAGGCTATTTGTTATCCGCTAACGTACTGCTCTTGGACATCTAGAAGATCCAAGGTGATGGTTTATGCGGCATGGGCTGTTAGCTTGGCTTTTTGTATTCCCCAGGTAAGGGCGAGAAATAATAATTTAAATGACTTCATTGTGTGAGATTGGAGTTGATCTTGAAATAATAGGGTACAAGCATCAATTTCGCTATTGGTGGGAATTGACGATTTTTAAGGTCTCCTAACACCTTGCATGTCTGTTTTCTCAAAAAAATATAAACTTTACTTCTAAAACGACTTCAAAAATCATAAAATTTGAAAGTCCGCCAAAACGCGCTTTACGTCATAAAGATGGCTGCCCCATGGAGTGACATTAAATTTTTTGACGTTCATAAATTCGAGCAGCATAAATGAGTCTGCTTTGGGCAAGTTATATCAGGTTGTGCTTTTACAAAACCTTCGCTAGCCATATCTTCACTCACAAATTATCAAAGAATCGTCACTGAACACTAAAGTAGTGAATAAAATTTTTTCTCCTAAAAGTTTTAAAATATCCTCGGAAATATCGAATATTTATGTACACTTTCCGCTTTACGTTGACCATAAGAAATAAAAAAAAGCACACCTAAACACGTAATGGTCTCAAAAAAACATATAAATGATATTTTTACGTCGATGAAGCAATGAATAGTTAATTAAAATACAATATAAACACAAAACTACACAGAACCTGATGCAATACCGGCCATATTAACAAAAGTAATCACATGGTATGACATCACACGTATCATCGGTAGCGTTCGGAAATCCTCGGGTGGTGGTCGGAAACTGCAATGAAATTTGAATTTTATTTTAAAATTTGGAGGTAATTTCCAGTGGAAACTGGTTCATTTCCTATTATTAATTATTTTTGATATCAAATTTACCATTATAAATTAATATCTAAGCAAAATACGAAATATGCGTGTACTCTATTGCATATCTGTGTATTAAATTGAAGCAAAGAAATTGTTTGGAGAAAGTAAATCAACTTGTCTCCCTTGAAAGTTCAAGGTTTAAATAATAAATTACTGAAATTTTAATGTGGATAATTTTTTTGTCCTCCAATATATTTAAAAATGTTTTTATCATC
Organism: Galerucella tenella; assembly: GCA_910591685.1. NCBI lineage: Eukaryota > Metazoa > Arthropoda > Insecta > Coleoptera > Chrysomelidae > Galerucella > Galerucella tenella. The sequence continues at coordinate 5,782 of CAJUYH010010997.1, forward strand.
GTTTGCAAAGTTAAGAATTTCGTCTGATATTCCCTTTGTATGTTTTTATTCGAAGACTCTTCACGAAGTTGGGAGTCTTGAAGGTAAGTCGTTATCTCTGCATCTTTTAAACCTTTAAACCGATCAAAATTCATGATAATGTTATAAAAGATAGGATTACTCCATTAAGAGTGCCTAAAACTGTCTGTTCGCTTTATTAGCATGATTAAAATTAATTTTATTGGGGTTACCTCGCTGCTGAACTCTAGTTTCTATTTATTAATTCAATCACGAAACTTGAAACATGAAAAGTGGTTTGGATTTTTGCGAATATCTCAAAAGCTATTTGAAATATTAGATGTCTGGGAATGGATTCTGAAAAAGCGCGAAATTTTCTGCAATTCTCTCGAAGCTCTATTGCCAATATTTATAATTATAATAATAATGTAGAGAGGTGAAACTATAATAATAATTTCACTTCACTTTATATAAATGTTACTTTTAATAGAAGTTTTAATATATAATATATTTCTGTAGTTCAAAGTTGGGAATTTCGTTTTATTTAAGTATCCATAATTCTCGAGTAAGAGTTAATATGATTTTTGTAGACCAATATCAGTAATATAAAAAGAAATATCGCATATATCCAAAGGTTTATTAATACCATATTTTCTTCCAAATGTAATACCGTTATTACCAAAAAAATATCCACCATCTAGACAGAGTTATAAAATAAAATGCACAAACAAATTTAGTGTCTTCTTTATTAAACTTAATAGTTATTTATGATACGAGTGCGTGAAGTTATACTTCTGCGCACGAGTTGCGAAAATGCAAGGCACAAACGTAGCGAGTGCCTTTTTCGCAACGAGTATCATACTTCAACTTTATCTACGACCACAAAGAAAAAATAAAAAAATGTGCTCTGTTTTCAGTTTGGTGTTTACTTTTTATTAAACATTAATTAAACGTCAAACTGACAACTGGATTAAAAATGTCGCGAAGATTAGGTATTGCATCTAACGATTCAATTAATTTACCAATTGTACTTTTCACAACTGTAGTTTTAAATCAAAATAAATACTATTTGATTAAAATTGATAAAGTTTGTATTGAAAATTATTAAACATCAGATTGGCAATCAATTTTTTGATATCTACAAAGTAAAAAATTATCTTATCGAATACTACTCGGGTCTTGATAAATACTCAAAATTTTGTCGTAGAGAATCCTTCAAGCGTGTTGCTCAAAGTTAATATTATCAAGCAGCACGCTTCTAGCAATCTCTATGACAAAATTATCTCGGTATTATCAAGACCCTAGGGGTACTACTACTGAAAACCCCATTCAAAAAGCGTTGGTCATTTACGCACGCTTTTGGGTGTTATAATGAAAGTTCCATATAAAAAGTGCTGTTCGTTTATGCACGCTTTTCAACGTTTGTATAATGAATGTATGATTTCACACATCTTCTTTGGTTCGTAAATGACTAATTTTAAATATTTATAAGCATACCAAGATTTAAGTTTAGTTTTTGACTTTTTGACTTCATTCTTTAATTAAACGTCAGTGATTTAATTCATGTTCATTTTGGAGCAAAGAATGGTGTAAATATTTGAACAACATTCAATCTATACCGCTGTTCCCAAATTACGTGGGATGAAAAGTAAAGGAAAATAAAAAGCCTTATTAAACTCCCGAAATGAAATTGAAAGATCTTTTGAGGTTGAATGTGATTGTCTTAGCTGAAAGCGAAATTTAGCGAGAACTCGATAATATACGTGATGTTATGCCGATGATCCATCCAAGCTCAATTCCAAATGTCTGGGACTGTATAGAAATGGCAACCATTTACAGGATAGAGTAAAGAGAATCTTTTATTTGAGCAGCTGCTTGCTTAATTAACTGGCATATCCCAACTATTATTTTGAATTGGAAATTGGAGTGTGGAAATAAAAATTGAACTTAATCCGAGAATTATGTCACACATAGGGTGTTATTTTAAAATTGTGCTAATCAGAAATGTGAAAGTATAGTTCATTGACAGTTTCATTGCAGTTTTTCAGACTACAGCGGGCTGAGAACCATCAAACGAAGGGGAGCATTGGAAGCTTTTATCATGCCGGATTTTAGAGAAAATTATTAAAGAAAGGATTGTGTACCATTTTCCAGCCAAAAATAAGAAGCGGCAGAAGATTACATTCTCATTTGTTGACACAATCGGATAAAAATAATTATCATGAGAAAGTCTAGAGAATTACAAATAGTATAGATATACGAGGCTACTTAATTTCACAAAATTACTGATAATAGATACCTATTAGAAGCGTGAAAAAGACTTTTGTAGCATTAAACTGGACATTAAAAAAGCAATCAGCGATTATTCAGCTTTATTGTTCGTAGCCTGAACGATCCAGTATACCATTCATTTCTAAATGGAAAGGTCCGACCCAGATAATCATCGTTAATACTATTATTGCTATAATAATCAAGTTTTTTTCCCTTTCAATGAAATGTTTACAAAGGAAAAAATGCATTTAAGAGAAGGTCCCTGATAAATGGAAAATTTAACAGTGATTGCTTTTTTGTCTACTAAAAAAACAGTCTTTTAAGTCTAACTTCTTAACCTGTGAATGGTTTTCTGTGCAAATGCGGCTGCTAAATCTACTAGAGAACTTTAAAGAATTATTTTATTGACCTCAATTGACGAAATAATCTGTTTTTTTCGTAAAATAATTCTGTCGGCTTCAAATAATGTCAAGAAATTCTGTAGATATCTTGGTAACGCGTTGTGGTTCGAATATGATAAGACATCCTATATATAATGCAGCTATAAGCTCATTTTATAACCAGGAGAAGTAATTTGAAAAGCCTTACCCACACCACTGAAAGTTACCAAATACTAAAAAGTGAAATTACTCCTCCTGGTTTTTAAATGAGGTTATATCTTAATACAAATTATTGAAGCCGTGTTTACTATGCTCCTAGTCTAATTAGCATAGAAAATTAGCGAGATTAATTAAGCAAAATGCGGCTTATCCAGATAGATTTCGTTACTTGAAATTGTTGTATAATCATTAATTAAGATGTAACTTGTAATGAAACTTTAATCTGACTTAATACATTTAACATGATTAAAGTTTCATTAACAAAAGGGAGCAGTTATGTTTGTACAGAGGATATCAAAAAGTAGTTACAAGTCTTCTTATACTATCAACAATAATGCAAGGTCAGTGATAACTCTTGCATGCTATTTGACATCGTGAAATTATCTTATTATTGCAGCCAACCTAACTAAAGGTAGAAAGAAAACAGTAGGCATTTATATCAAAAAATTATTTATTTAAACATTATAATATGAATTTTATTATTTTTTAAAATGAATATAGCAAAAGTGAGATGAGCGTACATAAAAAACCTGGTATAAAAGAATCAGCAATAGATTTTTGGTACAAGAGAGTAGATAAACGTACAATTTTTAATATACAGAAAATTTGCACTTAACATTTTTTATGTAATAAAAAGTATCATCATCTGTCTGTGGGGCACAATTTCTGTCGTTACGTATATATACCCACTCACCACTTTTTATTGAAAGAAATCTGTTTCCGTTTCCTTGAAACTAATCTTCTTTCTACTCAAAGTTTATGATTGAAAATAAACTTGAATAGAAACAAAAGTTTTCTTTTCTTGAAACCTGTAAAGTTTGTCAGACATTTTAAACGTATGTCTCGGTGTATTTTTTTGTTTGTTTTGGATTGTATTGTGATCTAAGTATTACAATGATTTAAAGTCTATTGAATACATTTCGAACGATATATTAAAATCATTCGTCCACGCCTCCTCGCACTCAGATATGACAGTCAGATTTTCTGATATCTCAAGAAAAAGCGACATAAGTTGGCTTGCAAAATCCTGAATTATACACAAGTATTGATAACTGGCGTAGGTATTATCAACTAGGTATACTTGCCGTAATAAATGTTGTGCGAACTTAAAGCTGTCGGCTCTTTGTTCGACTATAATTCAATACGATACCGTCATAGTCCGCAATATAACTTAAAGGGGATATACTAAGATAGCTGCATTGAAAATATTACGTCCACTATACAAACATGGCTCGGTCACTAACCGACAGCAATGATTTTAAATGCAGATATCTATACTCTAACCACAGATTATAAAGAGAACAGATACGAATCCCGGTAAAACATCAAACGATTTTCAGCTCCGTCGTCAATGTCCTTGGACCTTTAACTCGGTATTATAATCTTTTTAATTGTATAATTCTTTTAATGTTAATAAAATTGATTTAAAATAAGTAATTATCGAATATTTGTATCTGTATAACTATCACACTTAAAAAAATGATTATAAAATATTTGATCGTAAATTGAAGGAAATATTATGCAAATTGACAACCCTGTTGAAAAATTTTGCGAAGCAGCCCGAACGGAGTCGACATAAGACGATGGGCATTTAAATGGGTATGTCCACCCATCTCTCTCTCTTTTTACTGTTCTCTGTCAAGCGTTCGTATCTGTTCTCTTTATAATCTGTGCTCTAACCACAGTTTCTAATTTCTCAGTTTTCTACCTCACACCTACTTTCAACTAGTGCTGCTACATCGAACCACAATCGATCCAACGCAATATGGTGGTGTGTGAAATCATCAATTTGAAATACCAGAATTGCAACCAAGTTCCCTGTGGGATCTTTAAAAGATTTCCAACAATAAATCTGTGGTACAAATGCAATCACTGCTTATACTCATTTAATTGGTAAAACAATAATCACATTTCTAATCTTGATTAACCGAATTCCATTACCGACCCTACAGTAATGAACGAAAACAGTGGATTTAGTGAGGGTTGAAACCGAATAGCAGTGAACAAATTTAGTGGGATTATGATCCCGACTTCTAGCTTAATTATTCTAGATAAATAAGAGCAGATAATTGAAGAGGGACAATCGGGATATCTGGAAGTAGATGATTAAGTTTGTTCAGCCATCCTTTGCCGTTAAGTCATAATCGGTGACGTATTCTGCTGTTTTACGTATGTCTTATATTACTTGAATGTTATTTCACACTTAACCTCAAAATTATAATCAATGACATATGTTAAGATTTGTTTTCAATATATCGTCGCGTTACTTCAATATGTCGTATGTCAGAAAAGTTGATTTTCCGGGATTTAAAAAAAATGTTTTATTTATTACGCCCATATTTTTTCAAAATGATATTTACGTGATAGTAATTAATTTTTTAGACATTTTAAAGCCATCTTTGAATATTTTGGTAATTAGTTAGCAGGTATATATATACTTTCACATTGAACATTTTGTTACTATTATTTGGTTACAAATACTGACATACGACATATTGAAGTAACGGCGACGATATGACAACTGAACTGTCAAAATTGACAGATAAAATTTATGTCGACCTTAGATAAGATATACGTTAATGACGTCATAATTCCGTCTCATCCATTTCATGAATGAGAGAGCAAGCTGGACAATGTATGACGTAACGGTAAAAGATGGTTGACCAACCTCTAGATGCAACATTCTTTAGAAAAACGTGGATGGTCTTGAAGCCGTAAGGGGAGTAGGGTAGAAAAATACCTGTGGAAAAATCATCAAAGCTTTAACTAGTTCAAAGTACCTCTCGGCATTGTCGTCTAATATCACTTTCTCATAGAAATGTATGAAAGCGGGATATTCTTGGGATGCAATCTAGTTTATATAAAGGAACAAAGACTACATTGTTTGTTTTCAAAGTTATAAACACAGTTTAAAAGCTT